>JAQQSZ010001899.1:0-14926 GCA_028646595.1 Phalanger gymnotis | reverse complement strand
GTTTTAAATTCTATCCCTCTCTTCCCCCCTTCCTGAGACAGTAAGCAATCAGATACAAGTTATGTGCAATCACATAAACCACGTACTAAATTGTCAATAGTTTGAGGCTGTTCTGGTTGTTTCCAAAAAGCCATCGGCAGCAAACCACCCGGAAGTGGGTGACTGGTTATATCCAAAGAGATGGTTTGGGATCACCTTGAAAAGAAGTCTCCAGGAGACCATGCTGAAGGTGTATGGGGGAAGCAAGAGTTTGGGCTGTTGCACCCTATCAAATACTTCCACAAAAATGTAGAAGGCATGTTTTTCAACGACGCAGACAAGCAAAAATTGGGAAGGAGGACACACTCTTTGCATGATGGAGTCGGGATCACCCCCCCAAAAAATCTCAATAATTTAGAACCTTGGCAGAATCTTAAAAGATGGAAAGTTAATGGAGATAAATGGAAACATTTCAGAAAATCAATGTCTCAAGCAGCAGATGGGCAAGGTGTGGCCGGGATACCATTCATCTGGGAAACATCTTGGGGTCTTAGTGGACTTAAGCTTAATATTCACTACTGGCAGACCTTCCATAAAATGGAAATGTGATCTTGGGCAATGGCAAGAGCACAGACATCTAGGAATAAATGTGGGATATTTGCTGTATTTTCTAATCTACTCAAACCACTTTGGAATACTGTATCTACTTCTGACCTCTTGAGTTAATAAGTTGAGAGGCACAAATAAAGGGGTACCAGGAAGGTGGGGGTAGGAGGGTGTGTGTGTGTGTGTGTGTGTGTATGTAACCATGTGATTTGATAATGGCTGAGGAATCCAGGGCTGTTCAGCCTGGAGAAGAGAACATCTGTAGATTTCTATTAGATGCAACAAACACACAAATAGAACTTTTTTATAACTAGGACTCTCCCAAAAGGGAATGGAATCAATGGGAAGTACACGGGTATCTCATTATTGGAAGTCTTTGGGCAAAGGCCAGATGAGCTTCACTCAGGGTTGCTAGAGAGGGGAGCTTTGCTTGAGTGTAGCAGGGTGGAGGCCTCTTGGTGATCCAGTGGCTGGAGTGATGGACTTTGTCTAAGGAAGAGTTCAAGTCCTATCTCAGTCACTTACTAGCTGTGTTAGCCTAGACAAAGCCCTTATCCTCTCTCTGCCAGCCTCGGTTTCTTCATCTGTCAAATGAAGACGATGGTAATGGCACCTGCTTCCCAACATTGTTATGAGGTTCAAATCAGATGATATTTGTTCTTTGCGAACCTTACAGTGTCATATAAATGCCAATTAAAATGGTTAGATTTTAAGATTGGTAGTAGATGGCCTCTGAAACCCCTTTTGTATGAACTTCTTTTGGTAAAACATCCCCTCTTTCTTCCTCCTCCTGCGTTTCAGATTTCATTCTCTCCTGGTCTAAAGCCACCCCAGGCTGCCTGAGAATGCGTGTTCTAGAAGCTCAGTGATGCAGGGGAGGCAATTTCTGCATTGCGGAACCACCCTGGTTCTGAGAGAGCGGACCATGGGTCAGATGACAGGAGAGTGGCTAAATGAGTCTTTGCTGCCAGATATGGGACGCCAACATTGTGTATAATCTAAGCGGGAACTCCCAGGGTTGGGACAACGCTCCACTCCTACAGAATGCTGCTGTTCCCCAACACATTCTTAGAATATCGCCTGAGGTTCAGAGAGAGAAAATGATTCGCCCAACGCGACACGTGAAGTAATTGTAATGGGAAGAAGAGACCCCTGTACCCTCTACTTCTGAAAGAATTAGAGGCTGAGAATTGGATGGAATCTCAGGGGCCATCTAATACAATCCATCTGTGAAAAAACACCTTATGCTGTAATGGCAAAAGAAGCCACCTTTTGTGGCTGGCCGGCCTCTGCTTGGAGACATGCAAGGAGGTGGAATGCACCATCTCTTCAAGCATTCCATTTCCATTCTAGATAGTTCTAATTATTAGGAAGGTTTGGGTTTTTTGTTTATTTTCCCCCTCAAAAGGAGACTAAATTGGCCTAGCTACAACCTCTACCTAGTACCCTTGGTGCTAAACAGAACAAAGGTAATCCATTCTCCAAAAGATGACCATCCCCCAAATTCTTTAAGGCCTCTTTTTCCTCTTCCCACTCTCCCAGGCCGAGGTTAACTAGTCACTTTGTGGCCCTCATGCTGATTCTCTTCTTCTTCAGTCTAAACATTTGCTTCTTGAGGCTAATTCATTTGACTGACCCTCATAGGGCTTGGATTCAAGAACTTTCACCATTTGGATTGTTCCCCACTTTATTGATGGCCTTCAAATAAGGTCCTCAGAACTGAATATGTTCCTCCACATATAGGGCAGGGCACAGTAGAACCATGATTTCATCTTTCCTGGAATCCATTGCTCTATAAGCATGACTCAAGATTGCTCAGTATTTTCCTGATTTCATGTTCAGAATGCTATCCATACTGCCATGCTGCCTAATAAATATAATATAATAAACATAATATAATATATAATATAATAATATATAACATAATCATTTTCTACCAGTCATAACCACAAAATGATGCATGGCAAAGATGCCGAAATACTTTACCTTTCGGAATCCATTTAGAAACCCATTTATTTTAAATCAATGGCTTCACAGCCTATTTCGGAAATGAGGGAATCTGATAGACTTGTTTATTTAATCCCTAATTGGGTGACAACTCGCCTTGCTTCACCATACTTGGAAACACATTATATTTGATGAAATAATTTTCTCCTACCATCAGGGTTTCTCATGTCTGAAATAAGGATAACTTTGCTTATGAGAAGGGAATTACGGCAGGGGTTCTTGAGCTACGTTAGTCAAAGAAAGTCTCTCAGAGAAGAGTTTGAACAGCAAAGGAAGCAGCTATCTTTAGTGGATATGCGATGGAAAAGACACTTGAAAAGATTTCTGGTGCCGTTCTCCAAGGTCATTCAAAGAGATTGAGCTAATGAAATTGGCTTTCAGTGCAGGGGTTGCTGGTGCGTGCATGTGTGTGTGTGTGTGTGTGTGTTTGTGAGTGTGTGTGTGTCTCTGTGTGTGTCTGTGTGTGTGTGTTTGTGAGTGTATGTGTGTCTCTGTGTGTTTGTGTGTGTGTCTCTGTGTGTGTTTGTGAGTGTATGTGTGTCTGTGTGTGTGTTTGTGTGTGTGTCTGTGTGTGTGTGTTTGTGAGTGTATGTGTGTCTCTGTGTGTGTGTGTTTAATGTAGCAGAGTAATTGTTTTTATTATTCCCAAAATATATCTCAGCTGCAAATAACATTTAATCCTCCAAGTCCAGGAAATTTATCAATAGCTCAGATGGAGCGTCAGGCTTTGACCACAGCTGGTCATTAATCCCCAAGCCATGTTCCACCTCCCACCCAACAACAATTCATGAGACAATCCAACTTTTAATGAAACGTCATTCTTCCTTTTTTCCTTTCAGTTGTTCTTATTACTTTTTTTCTTCAGAAATTACTTTTCCCCCCTTTCTCAGACACATTAAAAAGAAACCAGAAGGATTTTATTCATGTATGCACACACGCACATACACACACATGTGTGCACACACACACACACACACACACACACATCCTCCTTCTCTTCCTCCTCATGATGCCCATTCTGCAGAGCAAACCCCAGGCAACTGCCGAAGGATGAGATGTTTGCCTTAATTATTTCCCCGTTCAATTTTGGGTGCATTGGTCTGCTTTTTCCTTTGAAAGATACAAAGATCTCTGTAATCCTTTGCCAACGGCTCTCTCTATGCCTAGACTCTCAGATGTATGCTCATAAAGTCATCGACGTGGAGCCAGAAGGGACCCCAGAGATCTAGTCAGACCTCTTTATTTTATAGATGGGGAAATAGAAGGCCCGGAGGATAAGTGGCTTGCCCTCACTCCCCATAATTGTTCACAATTACGCAGTATTTTGTACACATTTCACTTGTTTTTCACAATAATCCTATAAATTAATGGCTGTCACTATTCCCATTTACACATAAGGAAGCTGAGACTCAGAGGCCACGTGGCTCTCCCACGGCCACAAGGCTGCCGAGTGTCTGAGTTAGAATCTGAACCCGGATTGTACTGACTCCAAGCTCAGTGCTCCAGACACTAGGCCATGTTATGATAACATCCCACCCAACACACAGAGGTAGTTCTCCATAATTAAAAAATAATCTCTTCTCTTTCCGCAAAACCTCTATTTTGTATTTTCCTTTTCTAAACCAATATAATACAAGACTTTTACCCTTGGTAAACTTCATATAGATTATTATTTTTAGCCTTGGCTATTACAGTTTAAGGACATCAATAAGACAGCGAGAACACATATACTTAAAGAATGTACTGATGTTCACATGCCTATGAAATGTAAGCTCTTTGTGACCAGTAACATTTTTATTTTGGCATCTATGTCTATAGAACTTAAAACAGTATCTGTTGTTTAGTGATCATTAATCAAATGCTTGTTGAGTGACAGAGTTCTAAGCTATTTATTCTCATTTCCAATAGAGAGAATCATAAACCCCCAAATTTTTAACCCAGAGGGACGAATCTTTAATTAATTTTGAAGGTGGGGCACTGTAGTTTTAGTGATTGACATGCTAGAGGGAAACAAATCCTCATTTCACAATGCCAAAGGGACTGTCTGCTTTGCTTTACCAGAAGGATGGGGCCACTCTTCTTTATTAGGAAGCTGAAAAAGTTAATGCCCATCTCTTTCATTGCCCTGATTTTTGTCTTAATGTTTTGAAAGAGAGACAGACAGACAGAGAGAGGGAGAGAAGAAAAGAAGGAAGGAAGGAAGAAAAGAAGGAAGGAAGGAAGGAAGGAAGGAAGGAAGGAAGGAAGGAAGGAAGGAAGGAAGGAAGGAAGGAAGGAAGGAAGGAAGGAGGGAAAGAAAGAATAGAGGGCAGTAAAGGAACAGGTTAATCTGTTCAATCAAGTCTGGTAGGAAAGAAGGAGGAAAGGAGGCAGGCAGGGTTTATGAGACAGCATGTACTCTGAGGGAGTGGTCCCAAGGATCTTGAATTGTAAGAAATCAGGGAAAGGGCACAAATGACAGGGAGATAAGCACAAAGAATGAAACTGACTGACGTGGCCCCAGTCACACATGTTGTGAAAAGAAAGGAAGAGCCTGAGGGAGATAGGGGGAGCTCACCCTTTCTCTCTCTCTCTCTCTCTCTCTCTCTCTCTCTCTCTCTCTCTCTCTGTCTCTCTCTCTCTGCTGGTGCATAAACATGCGGAGGGGTTTTCAGGGAGCCACACTCCTTTCCACAGATACAACAGAGCACATGTTGGAGGGCCCAGCCAAGGCAGGTTTTCCTGAGGCACATAGGACTGTCAGGCATTAGGCAGTAAGTGAATGAAAAGGCCTATTTGGACAGCCAGAGGGAGAGGCGATTACATAGAAACCCACATGCTCATGTCCTGCCCTTTTCTGATGAATTAAGCAGCTTTTTACATAATCCACTCTATGATACCTCTTAAGGACACTGAGGCCCTGCTACTGACATTTCCCATAGCCTGAGTGCACCCAAAGCATCCTGATAGAGCAGGTGAATTTGTCCTCTTATATCTGGGACTGGGCCAGTCTTCCTGAGGGCCGACTTCTGTCCTAAACATCTCTGCCTACTCTAAGTCCCTGCTGGGGAAGCAGCCTGTGGCCTACCCTCCATTGATCTTTTGATGTTTGCAGAGAGCCCCTAGGCAGGGCCAGTATCATCGAAAGCTACTGGTGACACTCACAGACCCTGCTGTGCTGGTGCCTTGGCCTACCCATTATCTGCTCAATCATCATGATAGTAGAGGAGTCCTGTTGGTCTAGCACAGTGTTTTGCACTGGGTCAGCCCTTAAGAAATACTTATTGAATGGAGTCTGATGAAAGGCAGGGGTTTGGGTGTAGGAAAGATGATAGAAGCTTAGACTGAGAGCTGGACAGAGCTTTAAAGATTGTTGAATCCAGTATCATCAATTTATAGATGAGGTTATGGCCTGCAGAGGTAAATGACTTGTCCAAGGTCACACAGATCATTTGTGGTTGAGCTGGAATATAAGCTCATAGCCTCTGAATCCAAGTTGAACATGCTAAGGAAGGAGAGGAAGGAAATCAAGAAGATAAAAGCCCTTGAGATTTGAGCCAGATATTCATGAAACAGGGAAAGGGGAAAAGCAATGGTTCTATGTCAAGGTTGAGCCCATTCCAATGACGTAAGAGTGAACGGGCCTTGGGCAGCACCCACATCCAGGGCAGGCAAGCTTCCTCCTCCCACTGGTATGCATGCAGGGATCTGCTTGCCCAGGCCAAGCAGATTGGCTCTGCTCTTTTGCCTAGTCAAAGACTGTGAACCCTGAAAGTCCCTGAGAGGAGCAATGGGACCTTGAGAGTTCACAGTCCTCGCCTAGGCAAAGGAGCAGAGCCAATCTGGTTGGTCTGGGCAAGCGGATCCCCACATAGACCATTCATGCAGCATCTCAGGGGAGGGAGATTGCTATCTTGGCTGTAACCCCTCCCTAATTTCCATACCACCAGTTCCCCTGACTACTGCCTGTCTGTAACTTCTACCTTATTCCAAGGCATGGGAGGGGTGCAGGAAGACTGGATGGACGTTAGGGGCACCAGCTGTCCCTTTCCTGGTGTAAATACAGTAGATTCAGGAGGACTAATTCTGTGCTTTAATCAAAGCGAAAGGCAAGACTGGCTCCATGTGCCAACTGAGGTGTTGTCATCCTACGTGAGACCTTCCATAACCTGGGTCTCTTTACAATCTGGGCCCTTCCTCCCTTCCTGCTGCTCTTAAACTTTCCTCTCTTCCATGTACTCTAAGGTATCCAGCTCCAGCAGGCTATTGGCTGTCTCTGTAACATGCCATTCCCCTTTCTGATTCTATGCCTCCCTTCTGCCCTGCTTCATGCCTGGCATGTTCTTCCTCTCACCTCCGCCTCTCGGTTTTCTGGCTTCCTGCAAGACTTAGCTCAGACCCCACTGCAAGAGGTAATTCCAAGGCATAGCTGCTCTTACTTTCCACTCACCACCCCCAGCCTCTCTCAGAGATGATATTCTGTCTACTCTAGACATATTTTGTGTGGACTTTGTTATTTATGTGATATCTTCCCTATCAGGACATGAGTTCTTTGAAAGCAGGTTAAATACTTTGGCTATTCATTGTCTACCCAGCAATTAACATTGTCTGAGAAATAGTAAGCACTATTGAATACTTCTTGACTGACTGACTGAGTGTCCTTACCCTGGGACGTTAGCAGCAGAGGTCTCTCCAAGTACCCTCTGTTCTCTGCATCTTCCTGCCCACAAACCTCACATGTACATAGGGAGGTGTCTAAAGTCCCTTCCTTGGCAAAGTTTTGATTACTGATTTTCTCTTTCTCTTCCTAAATTAATTCCCTGTCCCCATACTTTGCCCAGGTAGGAGCATTTCTGTTTATTATTCTGGCTTATACCAGAGTTCAGGCAACAAGAGTGACCTTCATGGGACAAACATATAATGCAAGGCTGAGCTAACCTTCTATGACAGCATTTAGAGCTAGAAAGAACCTTAAGGACTACCAAGTCCAACCCATTTTGGAGATAAGAAAACTGAATTTCACAGCGTTTAAGTGACTTCTCCCAAATAATATAATAGCAGATCCTGGAACTCAAGTCTAATGAGGATAACACCAATGAAGCATTTTCTACATAAAGGATAGAATACAAAGATATGATTCTATCATGGCATAGGCCTTAAGGAGAGCCAGAGCCCAGTCCTGCACACTATGGATGGAGTGTTGTTGTCTTCCAATCCCACCTGTACCTTAAGTAGGATCTCCTCTTAATGCCCTAGAAGTGGCTGGCCTCACTGTCCTTGGAGAATTCCATGAGGAAGGCTTTACTTGCCCCCAAAGCCCTTTACTATTGTGGTCTTGCTGGCCCTTGGACTTCCTTATTGGGGATCACTAGGGTTTGGTTTAAACATTAACCTCTCTGGGTGACCTTAGCCAAGTCCCTTCACCTCTCTTGGTCTCAATCTTCTCACGGTTAGATTGAGGAGTTTGGATGAGACAATCTCTAATGTCTTGTTGAGCTGGAAATTTACGAGCCTTTTGATACCTCTTATGAGGCCGATACTCCTGTGAAAGGCAGCACACCAAGTTACCAAGTAACTGGCATTCGATTAAAAAAAACTGTCCTAGGCCATGTGATGCCAATAATAACGATAATGATGAGGATGATGGTTATGGTGATAATTATAATATATAATATAAATATATTTATATAAATTATTTAAAATATAAGAACATTCCTCTACCCTCAAAGCACTTATGCTCCACTGAGTATCAACTTATTGAAGAGTGGTATAGAGCGAAGGGTGGAAATTGCTAGCCTTGGGGCACAATAAGGAAAGGATGTTCATTGAGGGGAATGGGATATAAAACAGAAGCAGAGAAGGAATCCTGGGAGATAACGTCATGTCCCAAAGCCAGCAAGTGATATGGATATGAAAACCTTTTCCGCCTGAACCAATTTTGATCAGGCTTGTTCAACCCACAAATGTTTGCTGGCAGTGAAATGAATGTGATCCTCATTGAGAGAAAAAAGACTAGTCAGTCAGTTGGTCTTGCTTTGCTAGAGGGAACAAAGGGATGTTTTAAAGGTGGTACACCAGATCTGCGTATTCATCGTAGGATAAAATTCAATGACTGTTCACTGATGGGGATGTAGACCCGATCCATCCCAAAGGCTACATTTTGTATTGTTCCAACCCTACAGCCCACAAAACAGGGAGATTTGCTTTCCTAAGCTAACATAACTAAAAACATTATTAATGTTGTTAAGCCATCTTTAAAATGATGCAATTCCATTGAAACTCTGCCAGATGATTTGATTCCATGCCCTCTGGGGAAATAAATCCCACAGGTCAACTATAAATTGCATGAAGGAGCGATCTGCTGAAATTGTCACTTGCACCCCCAGCATTTTACTAAGTCAGGATGTCTTTACAAATTAATAGTCACAGATTGCAGACACTGAAACTCAGTTCTTCCTAACAGAGAACAAAATAAAGCAGAGAATGGGACCCATCTCCCCTTACCCTTCACGTGGCTCCCGCTTTCATTGGAATGGTTTTGTCACCCTGGTTGTCCTTTCTTCATATGCACTTCCTAATTTACTCCTCTCACTGTTGTTTTCTCTGGACATTTATAAACTGTGAGATATCTTAAACTGAGGCAATCAAAATCAGACCAAAGGCACCAAGAAGAGCCGTTTGATACACAGTCATTAGAATATTGTTAGTGTTAATGGACGTCCTCTTAACATGTCAAAGGACATTTGCGTTTGATAGTTGAAGTACTGTTAGACTAGGTCACCAACAGCTGCAATAATGAACTCCAAAATATTAGGGTTACAGTGATATTTACTGGGCATACGTCCAAGAAGACCTTATGGTTGTGGCTCAACCCACATCTAAATTTTTATCTTAAGTTCCGGATGACACATTTTGGAAAGAGCAAGGGTGAGCTACAGAGTACCTAAGGCAAGGCAGCCATGACAGGGAAGAGCTTGGAGCTGGCTCCATGTGTTATTGAGACATTCAAGAAATGGTTGTGAACATCAAAAAAAAAGTTATTTAGTCACCTTTCAAATATCTTTGACTCTTTGTGACCCTTTTGTGACTTTTTTTGACAAAGATGATGGAGTGTTTGCCATTTCCTTCTCTAGCTCACTTTATAGATGAGAATTCACAGGTTAACAGGGTTAAGTGACTTGTCCAGGGTTACACAGCTAGCAAGTGTCTGAGGCCAGATTTGAACTCAGGGAGAGGACTTTTCCTGACACCAGGCTTGGCGCTCTATGCACTATGGTGCCACCTAGCACATGATTCCATATTAGCAAAGCTATAAGTAGCAATTTTTGAAACCAGAGAATTGTATCAGGAAAAATAATGCCAAATCAAAAATTTTAAGACAAAGAATCTTCTAAAGGGGAAGAGGATAAATACTGAGACATTGGGTAAGGGAATGATGGTAGGGCATAACTCCATTAGGGAAGAAAGATGACCCCAAGGACAATAGACAAGTGGGCACATACTTTGTGACCTGAGCAGTTGCTAATGATGCAGAATTGCCCTGATGAACCAATGCCACCTGGCATCGTTCTACGTTAAGTAAGTAATAGCCCTTGCTTCGTATATGTTAAGTTTTGTTGTTCCTGAGCTTCTGAAGGAGTTTAACTCCTGTGAAGACACTCTGAATTTTGGTTTTAAACTTAAACTCTGATTTTTAAAAGAAGGTTTCTGTAGAAATGTAATGGCTTAACCTAAAATGTGAGCAGATGTCCCAGAATTCCTTTCAACCACATAGATTATCTTGGCAATGAATGACCTCGTAGAAATGGTTTGCTCCAGATGGGATGACTTGAAATTTTATCTCAAATGCTTATGTTGAAGTTCTCTGGTACACCTGGCAGGAGGAAGAATTTCCACATTTTCAATTCCCCTAAAAGGTCAAAAAATAGATCTTGAGTCATTCAGCAAATAAAATTTAGTTGCTTTCATAAATCTTACTCTCAGAGAATTAGTTACATCTGATAACATTCCCTGGATCCAGCAAGCCATCTCATACTTTGGAAGTTTGTCTGCCCTGTGTCTGGAAGGCTCTCCCTCCTTTCCTGCGTCTTAGTATCCCTAGCTTCCAATCCCATAGAGGACAGGTCAGCTACCACCTTATACATGAGGCCTTTGGCTCAAAGTATCTCATGTTTCATTTATCTAGTAGAACATAAGCTCCTTGAGGGCAGGGGATATTTTTTCTTGTTGGCCTCATATGCTCAGTGTGAGTGCATTATTTGCAAATAACAAATGTTAAATAAATATTTGTTGGATTGGATGGGGTGGTGAGCCAATGCAGACTTGGACCATCAGTCATGGTAGCCAGGCAATGATTCTCCCATACTTCTCCCTCTCTGAGAAAGATCTGAGCATCTATCAGTCTATATATCATAAACACAACGTGTGTGTGTGTGTGTGTGTGTGTGTGTGTGTGTGTGTGCATCTAGGGCAGCTAGGTGGTACACTGGATAGAGCGTTGGGCCTGCAGTCAGGAAGACTCACCTTCTTAAGCTCAAATCTGGCCTCAGACACTAATAGCTGTGTGATCTTGGGCAAGGCACTTAACTTTGTTTGCCTCAGTTTCCTCATCTGTAACATGAGTTGTAGAAGGAAGTGGCAAACCACTCCAATGTCTCTGCCAAGAAACCCCAAAACGGGGTCACAAAGAGTTGGAAGTAACGAAAAATGACTATAGAAAAAGTATGTGTGCATAAGTACACACACACTCACATACACACACATATGTATTATCTTATTAATTTAGGAAAGTTTCTATAAATCGATACAGTTTGAAATAAGTGAAACCAAAAGAACAAGGTGCACAATCACGAAAAAAAAAATAAATGAAAAGATTCAATAAAAAAGCACCTAGTACACGCTAAACACTACACAAGGCTCTATAGGCAGAAAGAATGAAACACTTCCTCCTTGCAATGAGCTTGCGTTATAACATGGGACATCCCCACCGGGAAGATGAATAATAGAGGGAATGAACAATTAAGTTCTTTTTGAAACAAAGGCATCCGTTTGCTCATCTGTAAACTGAGGGAGTTGGATGATAAAGAACTCCTCGTGATCGGTGGCTTCCGAGGTCCTTTTCAGGTCTCGAGCCCTAACCCACGAGAGCTCTCCCCTCTTTCACAAGAGGTGGACTTGGGGGGCTTCTAGGACAGCACAGTGAGGATAGCACCCCAAAGACGTTTTGGAATAGATGTTTTTGCTTATTTCTTTTCCTTTGTTACAAGAGAATGTTTAATCTAAGGGTCGATGGCAAATTAGTGTGATATAAAAGTAAGGTCCATCAATAAGATGGACCTTAAACGACATCTTCTACCTCAAATCTCATCTCTGCAAAACCAGCTTTGACTGGGTTATCATCCCTTGTCCTAATCCAATACTCAGACTTTCAAGGCTCCTCGGCTAATTCTTCAATTAAAAAGAAAAAGTCCCCATGTTTCCTGTATAGAGCATAATTGTACTAAGGAACTGAAACTTCTATTTTAATGCCACACGCAATCAACATTTTCTTTCTCTGATAACTTCATCAGTCACCAATTATAACTCAAAGATCACATTCCAGAACAATTTCCAAAATGAATTTAATTGAAGTTTTTTTTTTTTTAATGGCATTCATGAACTGTTAAAAAAAAATCATTCTTTGCTCTTCTTGGCTGTATAACTTGCAAAACAAAATGTTTGCAGTAATTCAGCAATCTCCTTTTTCCAACAGAATTTCTTTTAAGAAGGGAGAAAATATAAGTAGATTTGCCAATGCTGTCAATACAAGATCCCCTCTGAGAACACCAATTGTTTCATTCTTTGTATTTGTATCCCCAGAATCTAGCATGGTGCCTGGCACATAGTAGGCATTTAATAAGTGCTTCTTGATTGACATTGAATTTAAAGATAAAAATATTTTTAGCGTGCTAGGAAAAAAAAACAACCATCACTAATGCCTCTTTGGAAGCCTTCATAAGTCAAGGGCTAATTACGTTCTGTAGAGACACGCATAACTACTATTTTACACAATCATGATTAACAATTGATTAAGCTATCCTTTCAATCATCAAACGCTTCTGTGCTATGTGCAGGTGACACTGTGCCGTTGCAGGATTCAGCAACTTCCTGTGACATATGCGGGTTGTGTGAGCCTGAGTAAATCGCTCCCTCTCTCCTCTATTGGCACCACTTTAAAAATGTAAGTTCCAGAAAAGATACTGAGCTTCACCGACAACGAGAGCTTCCTCTCTTGGGATTTCCCTATTCCAAGGTCCAAGGAAAGGAGTTTCAACGTACCCATTCGTGAATGAGGAGCCCTTGCAAATTTTTAGTTGTGGAATTTTATGATCGTAGTGACATGTTAAGGGATTAGTTAGTGATCTAGCAGTGGTATCTAAGATGCTGGGGAAACAGAATAGATTGGAGATGGGGGAAGGAGTTAGGAGGCCAGTGCAATTCTCTAAGTGAGAAGAGTTATGCTGGGAGAGATGAGAAGAGATGTCCTTATTAGGAGAAGAGGCATGAGAGTTTGGGTTACTGCATTGGTAATTAAGATGGACTTTTAACACTTATTCAATCAAGAGCCCTTGAAGAGTTTGGCCTTTGTTTCCTTGATTAAATTGGGAGTCCTCGATGACCTCCTTGCCTCCAGGGAAAGCCTAGTTTACTTGGGTTTGAGTGACACGTTTGTGCCATCAGAGGCTTTTAGACCACGTGGGTTTAAGTGGCATTTTTGTGAAGCATTTAGGTCATATGGGTGAGTCGCATGTGTGACTCACCTTTAACCCTGAACAAGATATATAAACCCAGAGGTTGGCATTCTCTCTGGAGTCTCTGGGCCAGCCATTGTTATGAACTCCCTGGCTCCTGAACTCAGATGTTGGCTTCTTGGTAACTATGAATTGTATTTGTTCTGTTTATAACATATGTTTGTAATTTTTTTGTGTTTGCTCTGAAGTTCAGGGTGCTGGCTTTTTCCCCTGAACTAAGTGAATAATATATACATATATATACATATATATATATGTATGTATATGTATATGTTGGATTAAAGTAAGATTGTTAACCCTCTAACGCTACTTTCCTTAGTAAAGCAGATAAAGAACCTGTGCTGGCAGCGTCCTTGTTGTTGGGCTTGTGTTGGTCTTTCACTCCCACAGCAGCTGCTAGCAGAATGGTTGTAACAGTTACAGATCTCAGAGTCATCTGCATCAAGATGAGAAGTGAAACCACAGAAAGATAATCCCCAGAGTGAGTGTAGAGAGCCAAAGAAAGAGGACTTGGTCCCTAACATTGGGGCATTCAAGCACCTAAGGGGCAGGAGGAAGATGAAGAGGCAGTGAAAGAAACAAGTGAGGGATTGGCAGAGGGCCATGGCCAGAGCATCCTAGAAACCAAAGAGGAAGTGCTATAAGTGTTAAATGCTATAAGGGAGACCACAGAGGGGGAGGGCAGAGTTCAACAACAACAACAAAGCCTCAGAAAGAGATACTTTTCAGTAAGGTAATTGGAGGGAGGCCAAACTGCCATCAAATAAAGAGGACGTGGCTGATGAAGCTCTCAGCCCCTCTAGGAATGAAGTAGGAGGCACAAGTATCCACATGTCTATTTCACAGATAAAGAAATTGAAGCTTAGAGAGAGTAAGTGACTTATACAAGGTAACATAGACCCCATGAAGTATGTGGAAGACCCAACCCTGTGTTTTTCCTAACATACATCCAAAGTGACTTGGCCTGGCTCCAGAAATTTCATCAAAGTTGTTGTTTGTTTTTTCTTTTCCTTTATATACTTTTTAAATGAAGGCTTTATATACAATAATGCATCAAGTATGCAGTGAGTTATAAGAGGTCAGTTCAATTAACACTTAGTACATGAGAATATAAGTAAACAATGAATTAAAAAAAACATTTGAGGGATAGGAGACAGCTCAGGGGTGATAGTCTAAGCAATGCCGGATAAAAGAAACCCATCTAAACTATCTTCCCAAAGTGGTCTTCCAGCCTCTGATTAAAGACCTGTAAGGAGGGAGAGCCGCTGACTTCCTATTCTACTTGT
This sequence comes from Phalanger gymnotis, assembly GCA_028646595.1. Lineage (NCBI taxonomy): Eukaryota > Metazoa > Chordata > Mammalia > Diprotodontia > Phalangeridae > Phalanger > Phalanger gymnotis. The sequence continues at coordinate 279 of JAQQSZ010001899.1, read as the reverse complement.
CGATTTCCCTATTTGTTAGAAATATTCCCCCCGGGGGGCAAGCCAAGATGGCGGCTGGAAAGCAGGTGCTTGCATGAGTTCCCTGCCAGGTCCCTCCAAAAACCTATAAAAAATGGCTCTGAACAAATTCTAGAACTGCAAAACCCACAAAATAGCAGGGGGAAGCACAGATCCAGCCCAGGACAGCCTGGATGGTAACTGGATGAGGTCTATCGAGCACGGAGCGGAGGGGAGTGGAGCCCAGCGCCAGTGGCAGCAGGACCAACCAGACCAGGAGCC
>JAQQSZ010001898.1:0-14927 GCA_028646595.1 Phalanger gymnotis | reverse complement strand
GAACTACAGCTGCAGTTGCTTCCAGCCCCAAGCCCACCTGGTGGGAGGAATTAAGTGGTAGATCAGAACAGGAGTGAAGAGCCTGCTGAAGATCTAAGTCCAGTCCAGGTCAGAGGTTCTTGGAGAAGGAGGAGTGCTGGTGTGGCAGAGCTGGTGCATCCTCCCAAACTTGGAACATAGAACTCTTTACAAGCAGTCATACCCCACTGAAAAACTCAAGGGTCAAGTAAGTTGGCTGGGAACATGGCCAGGCAGCAAAAACGCACCCAGATTCAGTCTCAGACTCTGGAATCTTTCTTTGGTGACAAAGAAGACCAAAACATACAGTCAGAAGAAATCAACAAAGTCAAAGAGCCTACAACAAAAGCCTCCAAGAAAAACATGAAATGGTCTCAGGCTGTGGAGAGGGAATCCTCTTGGTAGTTACCTGGCAGAAGGGAGTGCTTGCACTCACAGACCAGAGCACAGACCAGGAGAGGAGTATCATACCATCTCACAATAGAAGTAGCTCTGAAAACAGCAGCACAATGCCCCTGAAGCTTGGGACAGAACACTCTCCACTTTGAAAGCAGTCACACCCTGACAGAGAGCTCAAAAGTCAAGTAATTGGCTGGGAAAATGAGAAGGCAGTGTAAAAAGGACTCAGACTATAGAATCTTACTTTGGTGACAAAGAAGATCAAAACATACAGTCAGAAGAAGTCAACGAAGTCAAAAATCCTACATCAAAAACCTCCAAGAAAAATATGAATTGGCCTCAGGCCATGGAAGAGCTCAAAAAGGATTTGGAAAATCAAGTAAGAGAAGTAGAGCAAAAATTGGGAAGAGAAATGAAAGTGATTCAAGAAAACCATGAAAAACAAGTCAATGACTTGCTAAAGGAAACCCCAAAAAATAGTGAAGAAAATAACACCTTAAAAAATAGACTAACTCAAATGGCAAAAGAGCTCCAAAAAGCCAATGAGGAGAAGAATGCCTTAAAAAGGCAGGATTAGCCAAATGGAAAAGGAGGTCCAAAAGATCACTGAAGAAAATAATGCCTTAAATATTAGAATGGAGCAAGTGGAAGCTGGTGACTTTATGGGAAATCAAGAAATTATAAAAACAGAACCAAAAGTGTGCAAAAATGGAAGACAATGTGAAATATCTCATTGGAAAAACCACTGTCCCGGAGAGTAGATCCAGGAGAAATAATTTAAAAATTATTGGATTACCTGAAAGCCATGATCAAAAAAAGAGCCTAGACATCATCTTTCGAGAAATTATCATGGAAAACTATCCTGATATTCTTGAACCAGAGGGTAAAATAGAAATTGAAAGAATCCACCAATCACTTCTTGAAAAAGACCCGAAAAAGAAAATTCCTAGGAATATTGCAGCCAAATTCCAGAGTTCCCATGTGAAGGACAAAATATTGCAAGCTGCCAGAAAGAAACAATTTGAGTATTGTGGAAACACAATCAGGATAACACAAGATCTAGCAGCTTCTACATTAAGGGATCGAAGGGCTTGCAATATGATATTCTGGAGGTCAAAGGAGCTAGGATTAAAACCAAGAATCACCTACCCAGCAAAACTGAGCATAATGCTTCAGGGCAAATGGAGTGAATTATCTCAAAAGTGGCAAGAAAAAAAAATATATTTGGAAGGGAAGAGGGGGCAGGTGAAAGGGAATGAATGAACCTTACTGTCATCCGATTTGGTTTAAGGAGGGAATAACACACATATTCAATTGGGTATCTTACTCTACAGGAAAGTAGGGGGGAAGGGGATTAGGTGGGGGGTGGGGGATGATAGAAGGGAAGGCAGATTGGAGGAAGAAGTAGTCATAAGCAAACACTTTTGAAAAGGGACAGGGTCAAAGTAGAAAATTGAATAAAGGGGGACAGGATATGATGGAGGGAAATATAGTTAGTCTTTCACAACATGACTATTATGGAAGTGCTTTGCATAATGATACATGTACAGCCTATATTGAATTGCTTGCCTTCTCAAGGAGGGTGGGTGGAGAGGGAAGAAGGGAGAGAATTTGGAACTCGAAGTTTTAAAAACAAATGTTAAAAATGTTTTTTTACATGCAACTGGGAAATAAGATATACAGACAATGGCGTATAGAAATCTATCTTCCCCTGCAAAAAGTAAAGGGAAAGGGGATGGGGTAGGGGGATTAGGGTGATAGAAGGGAGGGCAGACTGGGGAAAGGAGCAATCAGAATACATGCCATCTTTGGGTTGATGGGAGGGTAGAAATGGGGAGAAAATTTGTAACTCAAAATCTTGTGGAAATGAATGTTGAAAACTAAAAATAAATAAATTATGTACATCTCTCTCTCTCTCTCTCTCTCTCTCTCTCTCTCTCTCTCTCTCTATATATATATATATATATATATATATATATATATATATATATAACCATTCAATACATACTTCTATGTATCGTTCTTTCTCCGGAGGTGGCCAGCAGTTTCCTTCTAAGTCTTTTGTAGTTGACTTGAACATTCGTGTTACTCAGAATAGCTTAGTCATTCATAGTTACTCTTTGAACACTATCGCTGTTACATATACAATATATTCTTGGTTCTGCTTGTTTTACTCTACGTTATTTCTTACAAGTCTTTCATTTTTTTTTTCCAAAATCAACCTGATCATCATTTCTTACAACAAAGTAATATCCCATCATAATCATTATAACACACCTTATTCAGGCCATTCCCCAATTGATGGGCATCCTCTGTTTTCAATTCTTTGCCACCACAAAGAAAGCTTCTATAAATATTTTAGAACATACAAGTTCTCTTCCTTTTTCCATGAATACCTTGGGAAACAGACCTAATAGGGGCATTGCTGGGTCAAGAGGTAGATGCCGTTTTATGACTCTTTGGCCATAATTTCAGATTACTCTCCAAAATGGTTGGATTAGTTAACAATTCCACCAACAGTGCATTAGTGTTCCAATTTTTCCACACCCTCTCTGGCATCTGTTCTTTCTCCTTCTGGAGTTTTAGCCAATCTGGTAGGTGTGAAGTAGTACCTCAGAGTTGCTTTAATTTGCATTTTTCTAATCAATAATGACTTAGAGCATTTTCATATCACTATTTTAGTGAATATGATAGGATTCAAATAGCTTTGATTTCTTCTTCCAAAAACTGCCTGTCCATGTCCTTTGAGACTATTTATCATTTGGATAATGACCCAATTTGACTCAGTTCTCTATCTGAGATATGAGGCTTTATATCCAAGAAACTGTCTATAAAAATTTTCCCCAATTTTCTGCTTTCCTTTTAATCTTGGCTACATTGGTTTTGTTTGTGCAAAACCTTTTTAACTTAATGTAATCAAAACAATCTATTTATATGCCACAATGCTCTCTAATTCGTTCATGAATTCTTCTGTCCACAAATCTGAAAGATAGTATGTCCCACGTTCTTCTAATTTACTTATGATATCTCCTGTTATGTCTAGGTCATGGATTCAATTTGACTTTATCTTTATAAATGGTATAATATGTTGGTCTAGGTCATGTATTCAATTTGACTTTATCTTTGTAAATGGTATAATATGTTGGTTTAAACCTAGTTTCTGCCAGATGGTTTTCCAGTTTTCCCAGCAATTTTTACAGAATAATTAGTTCTTATCTCCAAACCTTCCATCTTTATGTTTATAAAATATGAGGTTACTATAATTTACTATTATGTATTGTACACACTCTATTCCAATGAGCCACCATTCTATTTCTCAGCAACTATCAGATTTTAAAAAAAATAATTACTAGCTTATAATACTATTTAAGATCTGGTACTGCTAGATCTCCTTCCTTTACATTTTTTTTCATTAATTCCTTTGATATTCTTGACCTTTTGTTCTTCCAAATGAATTTTGTCATTTTTTCTAGCTCAATAAAATAGATTTTTGGTAGTCTAATTGGGATGGCACTGAACAAATAGATCACTTTAGTTAGAATTATCATTTTTATTATATAGGTTCAGCCCACTGAAGAACAATGACTATATCTACAATTATTTAAATCTGACTTCATTTGTATAAAATGTATTTTATAATTATGTTCATATAGTACCTGAGTTTGTCTAGGTGGGTATTTTATATTGCCCATGGTTATTTTAAATGAAATATCTCTTACTATCTCTTCTTGCAGGGCTTTGTTGGTGATATATAGAAATGCTGGTGATTTGTGTAAGTTTATTTTATATCTTGCTACTTTGCTAAAATTATCAATTGCTTCAATTTTTTAGTTGAATCTCTAGGATTTTCCATGTATACCACCATACCATCTGCAAAAAAGAGATAGTTCTATTTCCTCATTTTCCATTCTGATTCCTTCTATTTCTTTTTCTTCTCATTGCTATTGCTCGCATTCTAGTACATTATTGAATAATATTAGTGATAATGGGCATCCTTGTTTCACTCCTAATCTTATTGTGAAGGATTCTAGCTAATCCCCATTACAGATAAAGTTTGTCGATTGTTTTAGGTAGATTTTTTCTTGTCATTTTAAGGAAAAATCCATTTATAAATATGCTTTCAAGTGTTTTGAATAGGAATGAGTATTGTGTCTTATTGAGAGCTTTTTCTGCATTTATTGATATAATCATATTATTTTTGTTGCTTTTGTTATTGATATAATCAATTATGTTAATAGTTTTCCTTATATTGAACCAGCTCTACAGTCTTGGCATAAATCCTACTTGGTTGCAATGTATAACCTTTGTGATATATGGTCTCCTAGGTAGTATTTTAAGATTTTTGCATCCATATTCATTAGTGAAATTGGATTATAATTTTCTTTCTCTGTTCTTGCTCTTTCCAGTTTAGGTATCAGCACCATATTTGTTTCATAAAAGTAGTTTTGTAGCACTCCTCTTTTTTTGCCTATTATCCCAAATTATTTATTTAATATTAGAATTAGTTGAGCTTTAAATGATTGGTAAAATTCACTTATAAATCCATCTGAGCCTGATGCTTTTTTCTAAGAAAGCTAATTTATATCCTGTTCAATTCCCACCCCACCCTCCACCCTATTCATCTATTCTATTTTTTCTTCTGTTAAACTGGACAGTTTCTATTTTTGGTAAATATTCTTCTATTTCACTTAGATTATTAGATTTATTGGCATGTAATTGGGAAAATAACCTCTAATAATTGCTTTAATTTCATCTTTATTAGTGATATATTAACATTTTCATTTTTTATACTAGTGATTTGGTTTTCTTCTCTTTTTTTAAAAATTATATTAACCAATGGTTTATCTATTTTGTTAGCTTTTTCATAAAGCCAGCTCCTACTTTTATTTGTTAGTTTAATGGTTTTCTTACATTCAATTTTATTAATCTCATTTTTTAATTTTAGTATTTCCAATTTGGTATTTAATTGATTAATTTTCAAATTAAGGAATCCTGATCTTCTATTAGTGAGTCAGATAGCTCAGGAAACCAAAGTAAATACCTGCCAGACAGACCATAGTGCTTAATTGAAGGGGGGGAAGTCACTAGAGAAGATACACGTAGGGACAAAAAAAATTGAAAATTAATGCAAAGTGAATAGAAATGGACATGTATGTATTTCCTCATTCATTCAATAATATTTATTCAGTAAATACTTATTAAGTTCCCTCTGTATACACAGTACTACATTACACTGTGTAATGCTGCAGAAGGAAATACAATGATAGAAACCACAGGTCCCTTTCTTTAAGAAGTTTACATTCTAGTTGAGAAGATAAAACTTTTACACAAATAATTACAATAGAACAAAAGTATATAAAAATGATACAAAGGATAATAAAAAGATCCTACTTCTTGTTAACGATATGTCTTAGTACCAACGTCTTAGTACCAATGGATGAAGCAGAGAAGACTCTATCAGTTTCATGCCATCTTTTGACTCACCCCTCCCACTCCCATCAATCTTTTTACATGTTGGAACACTCCAAATGGGATTCAGCAATGGGACATCTCTTTTCTTTGCCCCAACTATTCTTCTTACTGAGGTTCTAGTATTGGAAAGTAGGTCAGCCACAGTACTAGTGTGGCAAAGAGAAAAGTAGTTATAGACAGTCTTGCACCAGAGATGGGAAATGTCAAATAATATTTCCCCTTAGCTTTTGAAGTATTTCCAAAAATGTAATTTGAAAAAAAGTCTTTAAAAATCCCCAACCCCCCATACCACTTTTCTTTATTCCTTTAGTTGGGGTAAAAGTTACACTTTAAAAAAAAAACTCAGGAAAATACGAGAAAGCATGGCACAGTACAGAGGTGTCATAGCCCTTCCCTGTCTCCTCCCCTTTGCACCCAAAGACATAATGCAGTTTGCAACACTTCAGAGAACAGCAGAACCAAATAAAATCTAATTGGGAAATAGCTTTAAAATAAATAAAAATACAAAAAACATATAAATACATACATACATACATATATATGTGTATGTGTGTGTGTGTGTATCAGGATCCTTAAAGGTTTAGTGGCCCCCATTTCTTTTTAAGTTTGACACCACTGGCAAAGTGAATAGAAAGAGACCCTTGAACCCAGTAAGACCTGGGTTTGTATTCTGCCTGTAACACATACTGGCCATATGGCTTTGGGCAAGTCCCTTCATGACTCAGTGTTCCTGGCAACTCTTTAAGAGAATAAGTTATAGAAGTGCCCACTGGCATTGGTAGAGGGAGTTTCCTCATGGGAGAGTTCTTTACTCCAGTGAAATCACAGGTTTAGTCCCTATCCCTAACTAGGCAAATAACAGGAACAACTAAAAATGTATCTACTAAACAATTCAGGAATATCAGTTTCCTAACCATGATAGTAAATGAAGCATGCTGACTGGAGTAGGAAGGCCATGGGGTGCGGTAGAAAGTACAATGGATTTAAGATCTTTGTAATATTCCCAGTCTGATACTTCTTAATCATAAGTCAAAGCACAGTAACCTCTCAAGTCTTGGTGTACTTAGTTGTGAGTGAGGATATGGTTACAGTCACCACAAAGTTGTAATGAGGAGAATGATATGTAAAGTGATATGTAAATATTCACTTTATTTATGGTTCAAGTTTAAATTAAAAGTCATCTAGTATAATCCTCTAATTAAGCCCATCTTTTATTTGAAGAATAGATTGGTGCTAATACACATTAGTTTTGCCAAAACATGTTTATGTGATAGAAAGGAAAAATAGCTCACCCAAAACAAAAGAAGGGGCTCCTTACAATCATAATGTTGTATTGGGGATGACTGATAACAGTGTGACGGTGCATTCAAGACAAGTCTTTATAGCTTCCTGCATCTTTGTATTTGGCTTTTTGTATCTGACATAATGATATAGAGAAAACTCTGCTATCTAACTGTTCTCACATAGCCAAGAGACAGATTCTAGGGTAAATTCTCCTTCCTCACCTTGGCATATGACAGGGCCTAATGAAAAATCTACCTGCCTGTGCCTAGAAACTATGCAGTATAGAGTAAATATTTCTTAAATGTTTGTATGGCTAAATTGAACTGAATTGAACACCTTTATATTAATTGTAGTATGACCAGTATTCTTATCAATCATCAATAAAATATTTTTCATTTAAAAATAGCATTAACAATAGATATTGGTCATAACCATGGGTTCTTCAAGGATATAACAGTGAAACAATAATACTGGCAGGTCTAAGCAAGCTAGAAAGGGAGAGCTACTGGTGAATTTTGTCTATTTTCTGAGGTGTAGCATAGGTAAGTTTGGAGAAAAACTTAACCATATGATAGGTTTTTTTGCCATTGCAATTATTGAAGACTATTAAGCTATAGAGGGGTTACGATCACCATTGATACGAGGAGTACCCATACTGAAAAAAATCATAGCTCGTTGAAGTATTAAAGGATGTTAGTCATTAATATTTCTATGAATGCATCTAGGCATTCAAAATAGTAGCAATATTCTGTGGGTTCTCCCTTGTTAATGTTATTATTCTTCATGGTGACCTAAAAATTACAACTAAAATGCCATTATTAGAATTCCAAACTTGTAACATATTATGGTCTATGTACCTTGGATCCCATTGTAAAGATTCCATACTCCGCAGCATATTTCCTGTATTTGGGAACTGTCAGGAACTGTTGTAAACTTCCAAAGGTTAGCCTTTCTAGAATACAACACTGATGTACCACAATAGAAGGCCATTGTAGATTTTTATAATAGCTAATGGCTTCACGACCGATTTTGATCACTTAGATATTAGTTTGCTAATTTTCAGAAAACACAAAACCCTGACCATCAAGGGGAGCTTAATGGGCTAGATTAAGAAAATGAAAAGAAAAGGCAGATAGAAGTGTAACCAGTTGTTCAGTACAGCACATGGGTGACCTATTCTATTCTATTCACTTTCATTCTATTCCATGGAGAAGTCATCACCATGGCACCTCTACACTATGATAATGATACATTTTAAATGTAGAACTTCAACAAGCTATTTCAGGATACTTTTTCCCCTTAACAAATAGTAATGAAAAGAAGGCAAAACTAAAAAAAAAAAACCCACCGCATTTTGTAACTTATGATCTACTCTGGCATTAAAAAAAGTTTGATGTAAGAGAATTTGAAGTTCATTGACTAAAATAACATTTGAAGACTACATGTGGATTTGATTTATTACTCTGATGACTGAGATCTTTATATATTAGAACTTATGTTTATGCAGTTTCATATATATTTTTATTTTGTGTGGGTTATAAATGGATGTGGAATCTTTTATTCTTTATAGTCAAAGACTAAAAACAGCTCTATGACCTACAATTCTTTCCATACTATATACTCAGCATAGAATCATAGAATCTTACAACTGTAAGCGACCTCAGATATTACCTAGAGATTTGTGGAATTTCTTAACTGGAAGGGACATTAGAAATCATTTAATCCAATGTCTTACTTGTACAGACAAGGAAGATGAGTCTCAGAATGGCAAAGATATACAACTTGTGAATGAACAAGGCAAAAGCAGAGCCCAGGCCACCTAATTTATAGTCTCTCTCCTACAAGGCATTGCTCAAATCCTCAGTTTTACAGATGAGAAAACAGAAGTCAAGAGAAGTTACGAGACTAACTTTATGTTTAGTATTTGCCGAGCCTGGTACCCAGACATTATTTGACCCCATTTTTCTTATCCCATCGTATAGGTACTGCCTTTACTCTAGACAAGTCACACTACCTATGATTACTAAGAAGTCATTTTTTAAATCTCTTGCTTTATTTCTAAAAATCTTTTAAAAATTTGTATTTTATCCTGAACTTCCAAATGCCAAATAAAATGGCCATTTTTGTATACATAGTAGGGCAGAAAAAAAGGAACCTTATTAATATGATTAAACAGAAAAGTTACCAATTGTTAAATCATAGATTAATAATAAATCTGGAAGTCTAGAAATCAGTGACTAGTGAAAAGAAGCTTAGCTAGCCTCTCTCTGAATATGTTTACTTCATAGGACCTTTGAAATAGCTTTTCATTTCTTTTATATATTAAGATTAAAAAAAAAAAACCTTGGGTGGGTGTTTTAAAAAAAACCTTCTAAATAATATCTTGTTGAGATTAAAAAACCTTTTTTAAAAAACAATTTCTTCTTATAATTAAGATTTGTCAACTTATAATTATTACTGGTTTATCAGTAGTAGTAAAATTTAAACTTAAAAAATTAAACTTCAAATTCTATAAACCACTTCCTTTTCTTATCTCCTCTTTATCTGGGCTCCGAATCCTGAAACTAACATCTTCACCTTTTACTCTGAGGTTTTTGTTGTTGTTCTTCTTAATTACCCAGTTTTCTGCCTGACTCATTACCTTTTCTTCCACAAAACTTTGCTTATCTTTGAGCAACTGGCCCTTTAATAATTACCCTTGAAGTATATCAGTATTCTCATTTTCTGTCTATTTATTCCTGAGAACAAGGAGTTCAGTTTCAATTCTGGTTCCTAAAACCTTCCCCCACCCCCTCCCCATAGCAAATAAGTCTACTAGAGTACTGGGATAGACACTAGTCTTAAACTGCTTCCTGTTTTTTTTTGTAAACATTTTTATTTTGAAGATAGTGAGACATTTAATCTAGAATAATGTTGATCCTTTGTTATGGAGTAGACCTAACTCAGGTAGTTTTCATCTGATATAGGAACAAAATGAGATATAGATCTTTTCAACAGTTAACAAAAGGAGGCTTACTCAGCCATAGTAAGGGAAAGATATTCAACAAGGATGTTAAGTGAGGACTCCACATTGATTTACCTGAGCACAGCTTTTCAGAATTGCTCATGCCAAGAACAATGAAATGACTTTTCCAATATCACACAGATCCAGGATTTAAACCTAGGTCTTCTGATCCTAAATCCAGTGCTCCTTTTTCCACTCAATTAATAGTATTTTATTTTTTCCAATTACATGTAAAGATGGTTTTCAACATTCACTTTTATAAGATTTTGAGTTCCAATTTTTTTCTCCCTTTCTCCCCTCTCCCCTCCTCAAGACATCCTGCAATCTGATATGACATATTTCTACATTAGTCATGTTGTGAAGGAAGAATCAGAACAAAAGGGAAAAACCACAAGAAAGAAAAAAAGAGAGAAAATAGTATGCTGCGATCTGCATTCAGACTCCATCCCAGTACTCTTTATACCATGCAACCTCTTTAATAATAATATTCAGCTAAATCTAACAGAAAGTTTTTCGGGTCTAAATTTCTTTCCTCCACAACATTTGATACTACCCTTCCCCACCCAAATCCCCTGCAACAAAGCGGCTTTCTCAGGAAATGAGATTCATACTCAAAATTTTAGAAGCTGGGCAATATTCAGCATCTTCTCCTTTATATGCATTAATGGTCATAGACAAAATGTTGTTATCTGTTATCCATCATCAAAAGGCTCCTTGTTAGCATCCCTTCTACCCCTTAATGGCTTTTTCCCTAGGTGCCATTTCCTATGTTATGGGAATTTTAATTTCTTTTTATTTCTCCCATTATTTTTGGTTAATATTAACCTCATCTGACCAAAATATGTCCAATGGGATGTAAAAATTTACTTTAGAGTCTTAATATTCCTTAGATGAGAAGCCAGAGAAAGAACCTCAACTTTCCCTGACTCTTTCGTGACATGTAAATCCTCTCCCTCAATCAGCCTATTGTGAATCCTCTAAATAGAGTTTAATCTGTAACCTGACTTAGTTTGCCTACAGTTTGTTTGAGGAGATTTGTTTCCTCAAGGTATGTATAAAATTGTGATTCTGTTTAACTAATTTTTTCAACTTTCATAACATTGAAAGAAGTATGGGATTATGGATCTGTCTTTAACTTTTATGGCCTTAGAGAAACATATAAGATTGCAATATGTAAATGAATTATTTCTCTCTCGCTTGGATGTAATTTTTCCTATGAGAAACCTTGTTCAAATCCTAATAAAGGTTCAGATTTTCTCTGAGGCTGAAACTATGCTCACCCATAATAATAAAAAAAAAACCTAAGTTTTTACCTCTATAATTTCTAAGTAAGTATAAGTAAGTATATATCTGTCAGCGGTTATCCACCACATGAACTCCCATAACACCCATCATCCTGGGCAACATATTGTCCTCCACAGCCATATTATAACTTTTATTCCTTTTTCCAGATTATAAAACATTTAGCTATCTACCTTTTGGGGTAACATTCCTGAAATCATAGTGAGAAATCTGGTAATACACCAATATTTATTCTAAATTCTGCATGCAGTAATTTACTACCATATAGCTAACTGTTTATTTCTTTTCAGTTCCTTCAGAGAGTTGGTATGGTGTATAACTGTAGCAAACTATCCGAAATCCTGCCCCTTTGAAAGTAGAACTTCCAAATCATAGAATTTCACCATGTAGATAGACATCTATTGCCACTTATGTACAGAGTTCTCCCAATGCAAGGACTAAATAGAACTAAGGAAGAAAAAGACAAGGAATTCATATCTGCAACTCTCAAGTCTGCCAGAACAGAGCATCAGAGAGTTTCCATCTCAGAAAGGCAGCCTAAGCTGTCTCAGAAAGGTCTTGTTATCACAGATTTTCCTGTTCTTCAAGGCTGACACTGCAATCATCAGGGAGGTACCAAATGGTAGTCACAGCACACAAATGCCCAGAGGGAAGGAAAATGTAAATGTCATGCATAGTTCCCTGGGCCTCTTCCCCAGGGGTCAGCATACCAGGGGAGAGGTATAGAAGCACTGCCAACAGAAATTTCTCCTAGGAATTCCAAATAATGCAACCAGGTGCTTTTCATACCCTAGAGGTTCACCTAGGTTTCTACCATTCTCTACACATAAACAAGGCTGCCACAAAACTCCATGATAGCAGCCTGTCTAATAACTATTGGCAACAATGCCAACACCATCCTTTCACCTTAAATCTCTCTGGGTGTCTTTTGCATACACATAATGGAATTACAATGCAGGCCGATTTTAGCTGCCTGAACAAATTATGGTATTTGAATGTAATGACTACACACTTTCCATGGCTATGGTGCTGACCTAGCTAGGCCTTACTCAATTCTCTGCTATTTCAGGGAATGGTGCTTATTGTGTCCCCTTTGTACTCACCCTTTCTGTTCTATCTTGGAGCAACTAGTTGTTCATACCCTTGAAGTTAACTCATGGTTCATCACATTAATAGATTTAGAGCTGGAAGAGACTTTAGAATTCATTTGTTCAATCCTCTCATTTTGCAGATGACACATCACATACAGAAAGGTTAAGTAATTTGTTTCAGGTTATATAGGTAGTAAGTAGCAGCCTAGATTTAACCATAGGTTCTTTCTCAGTTCAGTGTTTTGTTTCTTTCATTGTACCACACTCACTCTCACAGGTAGTCAAAGCCAACCTTGCTGTGGGCTGAGCAACAGCTAAATCATTCATTTCTTTTTAAGTTTTTGCTGGAACTTGGCTGTAAACTGGAGCCCTCCTATCTGAGACAACTTGAAAGGGAAGCCTATGTTCCTTTAAAATGGACCCCTTTTAAAAATACCCATAGTATATGTGTAGCAGACAGCCAGTCTGGACAAAGGACCAAGTGGAACTTTCTTGACAAGTCAACTGCTTCTAGAGAAGTTTATAAATCACTTCTAAAATCAAATTCCACTGGATATAAGGTGCTACTAATGGCTGTAAGTGATGGGGGTGCTTGGGTGCTTGTGTTTGGACCCAAATTCTAACGTTTCTCCTTAGCCTCTGCTTGGGTGCCTGTGCGTGGACCCCAATTCCAAAACCACATCCAGTTCTAAAATCACATCCCTCCCTAGCTTCAAAACATTGGCCCTAGCAATTTCTCTCTAGCAAAGCAGGGCAGCATGCCCTAGCAAAACACTTATCTCTCCTTGTGATACTGTGGCCAGCTGCACCTATAGAATTTATTAGTTTGAACTCCCTGTGTATGTGCTAATTGGCCACGCACTGGGCCATAACAATATTTACTACTTACTGACCTTACTGATATGTATCCTAGATGTAGTCATATGTATACACCCTTACATTTATCTTGTCTAACACAACATTGATGGAAGCAGCCTGGATATTTCCAGTCAGCCCTGACCATTAGTCGACTTAGTGATGTTTCAGAGCTAAAACCATGCCTTCATGTCTCATGCCACCCCCCACCCCAGGGCTATTTCCCAGTGAACTCTGGGTAAGATAGCTACACAGCAGATACAAAAAGTACATGTTCCTTTAAGAACTGACCACCCCTTAACCACTCCCTAATCCCACCCCAAAACACCTAATTGACTTGATTCACCCCCAAATCTCATATATAAATTTTCCTGTACCCCTGTAAGGTTGCAGGTTGCCTAAGAACTCTTGCCCACTGTAAAGCATAATAAACCTTTGTCACCTTGACTTAAAGAATGCTTGAGATTGTGAATTCATTCCAGACAGCCTGACCCTCTCTAGTACTTGGGTCCTTGAGAGGTGCTCCCCCTCAACTACCCTGTCTGGGAGCTCCAGTCTGTGGGTTCCTGGACCTTGTCTCCCTCAACCCTTAACATAAGTAGTCTCCACTTCTCATGTTGGAGTATCTTCATGAGTTAGTACAAATCATAGCCTTGAATATATACACCCAATCGGGTTACTAGTTATTCAATGAGATGAGGTTTTTGGATCTCACCCCCTGTTTCAGGTGAGATCCCAAGTGCGGGGTTGGGATTTGGTGAATATGATATGATTGTTTATTGATTGATTGTTAATGAAGCATGTGGAGAAGAAAAGACCTAAGCCCCTAAACCTCTTTCACTAGATAACAACATCATATGCATATTTAATAAGGAAACATAAGGCATTGAGGAACGCAGCCCTCTAGTTCCCCAGTTACACACTGAAATGCAACAGGGAAGCACAGAAATAATCAGGTCTGAAGACTATGCCTCTTGCTTGGTGCTTAGCCAATCAGTGAAGTATGTAGGGTTCTATCGTAGTGCTACCCATGTCCTTGTTGCAGATCTCCATTATATAACCATGACTAGGTACTATGTATGTGCCTTGAATTTTTGATTGCACCATGTAGCCTATTCATCTTTTTTTTTTTCATTTAATATGTTTAGTTTTCAGCATTGATTTTCACAGGAGTTTGAATTACAAATTTTCTCCCCATTTCTACCCCCCCCTTTCCAAGATGGCGTATATTCTGGTTGTCCTGTCCCCCAGTCAGCCCTCCTTTCTGTCATCCCACTCCACTCCCATCCCCTTTTCCCTTCCTTTCTTGTAGGGCAAGATAAATTTCTATGCCCTATTGCCTGTGTATCTTATTTTCTAGTTGCATGCAAAAATTTTTTTTTTTGTTTTTGAACATCTGTTTTTAAAACTTTGAGTTCCAAATTCTCTCCCCTCTTCCCTTCCCACCCACACTCCCTCCCTAAGGAGTCAATTCAACATGGGCCACATGTGTATCATTATGT
>JAQQSZ010001897.1:0-14927 GCA_028646595.1 Phalanger gymnotis | reverse complement strand
GAATTGCCTACCCAGAAAAACTGAGTATCATTCTCCAAGGCAAAATATAGATTTTCAATAAAATAAAGGACTTTCAAGCTTTCTCAGTGAAAAGACCAAAGCCAAAAAGAAAATTTGACTTTCAAACACAAGAATCAAGAGAAGCATGAAAAGGTAAACAAGAAAGAGAAATCATAAGGGACTTACTAAAGTTAAACTGTTTTGTTTACATTCCTACATGGAAAAATGATGTGTGTAATTCATGAGACCTTTCTCAGTATTAGGGTAATTGAAGGGAATATACATATATATAGACAGAGGACACAGGGTGTGTTGAATATGAAGGGATGATATCTAAAAAAAAATCAAATTAAGGGATGAGAAAGGAATATATTGAGAGGGAGAGATAGAATGGGGTAAATTATCTCACATAAAAATGGCAAGAAAAAGCAGTCCTGTTGGAAGGGAAAAGGGGGCAGGTGAGGGGGAATGAGTGAAAGTTGCTCTCATCAGATTTGACCCGAGGAGGGAATAACATATACACTCAATTGGGTATCTTACCCCACAGGAAAGGAGGGGGAAGGGGAAGAAAAGGGGAATAATAGAAGGGAGGGAAGATGGGGAGGAGGTAATCAAAAGCAAACAATTTTAAAAAGTGACAGGGTCAAGGGAGAAAATTGAATAAAGGGGGACAGGATAGGATGGAGGGAAATATAGTCTTTCACAACATGAGTATTGTGGAAGTGTTTTACATAATGATATATGCGTTGAATTGCTTGCCTTCTTAGGGAGGGTGGGTAGGAGTGGAAGAGGGGAGAGAATTTGGAATTCAAAGTTTTAAAATCAGATGCTCAAAAGAAAAAATTGTCTTTGCATGCAACTGAGAAATAAGACATATAGGGAGTGGGGCATAGAAATATAACCTATCTTACAAGAAAGTAAGGGGAAAGGGGACGGGGGGAGCAGGGTGACAAGGGAGGGCTGACTGCAATATGGGGCAATCAGAATATATGCCATCTTGGAGAAGGGTAGAAACAGGGAGAAAATTTGTAACTCAAAATCTTGTGGAAATCAATGTTGAAAACTAAAATATTAAATAAATAATAATTTTTTAAAAAAAGGAATCTAGTTTACCTGGATAGTAGAGTACATGGGGTGGAGTTGTATGTACTATTAAGGTAGAAAAAGTACGATGGGGCCAGCTTTAAATAACAAACAGAAGAGTTTATATTTGGTCCTAGAGGTAACATGGAGCGAGCCCCTGGAATTTACTGACATGATCAAACCATGCTTTAGGAAAATCGTTTTACCTCTGAGACACGGCAAAGTCTCTAACAAGTAGTAGCTTAAGGTAGGGTCAGAACCAAGTGTTTGAAGGAGAGGTCTCAGGTTTGCATGTTGGAGTTCCAGCAGAAACAGATTTTGTAGGGGCCACTCAAGTAGTTGGGGGAAAGAACTCCCATGAAGGGGGAGCTTCAAGGGCAGAGAATTCCATGCATGCTCTAGCGGGGAGTGGAAGCTTCACTGGGACAAGACTAAGAGGGCAGGGCTGTGTGAGCTTCCTGAGAGTAGAAAATGTCTTGCTTTTTTTCTATTTGTATATCCAGCACTTTGCACTGTGCTTGACACAGAGTAAGCACTTAATACATGTTTTATTCATTCATTATATAAATGTCAGTTATTATTACTAAGAGAAAACAGGCTAGAGCAGTAGTTAGCAATAAGGTAGGAATAGGGCAGTCCTGTCATAAGCGTTTTAATTTTAAAAAAATTTGGTTGTTGTGTTACCAGCTTAAGTCAACTTGTATCCCTATAGATTTGTGTAGCTATGTTACCATAGGGTCAGAAATATAGTATGGTAATAACCTGATATGTAGGTAGTTTTCCTACTAACAATAAATATTAAACATATTGAGGATATAGTGGTTTGCTCTCCTCAGAATGTTTTCCTCCATGTAAGTAACATCAATTTTGCTAACAATTGATGCAGGTTGTTTTTCTGTTCCTTGTCATACATTGCCCAGAATAAATCAAGTTGATCTACCATTGATTGACCTTGGGAAATGAGCGAAGTAGCCATTTCCTCACTTACACACACAATAGTATTCATCCATTTGAACAGGCTTCAGTATTAGGCCCATAGGATCTAAATGAATAGGCAGGGGTGAGGAACTTGCAGCCTCAGGGCCACATATGGCCTCCTAGGTCCTGAGGTGCAGTTCTTTGATTGAATCCAAACTTCATAGAACAAATCCTTTTATTAAGGTAGCCTCAAGGCCACAGGTTGCCCACTCCTGAAGGTGTAGATTCATAGAAGTTACATGATTAAAAGTAACCACAATTTATAAATTATTATTAGAAACATGTATTTTAAACATACTGAGTAGATTTATGGAGTCACTGCTATGAAGAACAATAACATTACATTGACACATATGACACTGCATTGAAATTTTTTTTCCATAATTGCCAAGTCTGCAAGGACTAGTGATTATGGTTTAATCTAGAGCAGGAACCTGTGGCCTTGAGGCCATATGTGCCCTCTAGGTCCTCAAGTGCTGCCCTTTGACTGAATTCAAACTTCACGGAACAAATCTTCTTGCTAAAAGGATCTGTCAGTCAAAAGGCTCCACCCAAGGACCTAGAAGGCCATATGTGGGCTGGAGGCCCCAACTTCCCCACCCCTGTTCTGTATGTACTTGGGCAAGTCACTTTATCTCTGAGTTTCCTAAGCCTTAGTTGCCTTATCTGAAAAATAGAAATAATAATATTATGGGGGATTTATGGAAATAAATGAACAATAATTAGACTCAGTGAAGAGGTTTCAGGAGATTATGGTCCTCACCAGTAGAGAAAGTATGCACATTAATAGCATTCATGAAAGCACTGAAGTTATAGCTACTTATGCCATCTACCTAACTTTGCTTGTTGTGAGATAGTGCATAAACCTTATAACTGAAAAGTGCTTACATAAATGTTATCGTTAGTATTATTTCACAATAACATGATGAGTTTGGAGGTGTAATGGACAGAGACCCGCCCTCAGAGCCAGTAAAATTTGGATTCAAGCCCTACCTTTGATACATACTGGCTATGTGACTTGGGGGAAGTAACTCGACCAATCAGTGACCTAGACTCAAAGTTTTGGGTTTTTATTGGGGGGGGGGGTTCCCTTTCTGACTATAAATTTCAGAGAAGGTGCTGATCTGCATTGGTAGAAAGATAATCCTCATCTGGGAATTCCCTATGCTGAAGAAATCAAAAGTCTAAAATGAGTTTATACTAACCTATTTGAGCTCTTTTACTCCATTTCTCCCTTATGACACACACCCTACATTTGCTAAATGACAATGCAATATTAGGGCTATAGAGTGTGATCCCATCATGCAAAGAAAAGAAAAAAGAAATTTGTGTGTGTGTGTGTGTGTGTGTGTAACTATATATATAAATGATTTAATCCTCATACAGCCTACACACACACATACATACACACATTTTGAAATCCCCATACAGCCTATAGATTTTTATATATAGGCTGTATGGAGATTAAATCCGTGATTTTGGTTTAATTAACACTACATTCTAACTCACCAAAGTAATAAGACACATACTACTTGGAAAAGCAAATAATGTGGGAAAAACAGTGACCACTTTTACATTCAGTTCAGTTTAGAGATACAGCTTGGTACAGTGAAAAGAACACTGGCCTTAGAACCATAGAACCTAGGCTCAGTCCCATCCATTTCCCTTAGTCAGTAGCTGTGAACAAGGTATCTCAACTCTCAGGGCCTCAGTTTCCTGGAAGGGGGGGGTAGTAATGGTACTTATACTACCCACTTCACAGGACTGTTGTGAGAAAAATGCTTTGTAACCGTTAAAATGCCTAATAAATAATACAATTAAGTGAAGTCCTGACATTTCTCTCTCTCTCCCCTCTCTCTCTCCCTCTCCCTCTCCCAAAATGGAATATTTTAGTATCATGTTATCTTTCACTCTTGCCTACCATGGGAGGCAGAATGTTTCTTGTTTTAATCCTTTTGTTTCTTTTCTTTGCAGACTTCGAATTATTATAGAAAGAACCATGTTTGTTTTTCTCTCTTTTGGCTCACACCATCAATGCACACACAGTATTTGTTCCCTTCATCTCCCTCCCACCCACTCGTCACTTGTGATTTCAGGAAGCCTGCTGCTGTCTTTATGTAAATTCAATCAAACCTTATTCCAAACTGCCAAGCAACAATAAGTAGTGAAATGCTTACACCCAGGCCATCAGAATCAATGGGCTCATTCTTCCAGTCAAAATCTGCCTCTCAGCAGCACATGTGGAGGTAGGTTCCAACTTTAAAGAGACGGATGTGTGGAGATAAGGGAGAGGGCACAGTTCACTGAGGAAACACAAAGATGTAGCAAAGCAAGTGTACCCATAGAAGTGAAAATTATACCAACTCGTATAGGCTCAGCCTGTATTCTTTTTTTTTTTCAAGGATGGAATCTTGAAGGATCTCATATTCATCATTTTTTTTAAATCAAATGGCCCATTTGTTTTGCTGAACAAAGGGATGAAAGGAGAAGGAGTAGGAGGAAAAATAACGTGAGAAAGATTACGGAAGCTGAACTGGACACAGGGAAGTATAATTTCACATTATGATTATACTGAACCACCATAATATAGTGGCCTGGGAATCATGAAACCTGGACTCTAGACCCTGCTTAGCCATTATCTGGCCTTTTGAATTTGGCCAAATCAACTAGTCTTTCTGGGACTTGTGTAAAATGAGAGAGATGAATGAGAACGATAGATCGAAAGTTAGAAGTAACCTTCCCTAGTCAATTGCTATCATTTTACAGATGAGGAAACTGAAACCTAGAAAGACAAAGTTACTTTGCAGATCAGAGAGCTCGAGAGTGTTAGAAGAAGAATTTGATTCTAGGACTTCTTTTTTAGAGTTTTTTTTTTTTTTTGGAGCAGGGGAGGCAGGGCAATTGGAGTTAAGTGACTTGCCCAAGGTCACACAGCTAGTGTGTCAGGTACCTGAGGCTGGATTTGAACTCAGGTCCTCCTGACTCCATGACTGGTGCTCTACTCACTGTGCCACCTAGCTGCCCCCAAATCTAGGGCTTCTTACTCCAAATCCAGTGCTCTTGCTACCAGACAGATGGCCTCTCAGGTCCTTTCCAACTCTAGTAGTCTCTAACTTTGAGCAGAGATAATCTTGGGCAAAATTATGAAGCAAGTGATCATTTTCATCACCTTTGAATTCTCTTTTCTGTGGCCAGAGGGACACATGGTCACTCACTAGAAACTTCATTCCATGCTTTCTTTCTACTCTAAGTGCACTTCAGTAATGTGAAGGTCTGAATAACGGTTAAAGGTTAACTGTTAAAGCTCCTCTTTGTTAGGGTATCCATAACTTAACAAGAGAGAAAATCCATCAAGATCCCTTCTATTCAAAGGAGTATGATTCTAATAGTGAAATTTCTGACAACAGGAATCTAAGTGAAGATCTTATCTTGATGAAGGGCCTTCTCTGAACTGCTCATAGACCCAGTCTCAGGAACAGATATGAAGTCTACCCGTTGGCTTCACCCATTCCTAACCTACTTGGGCCTCAATGTTCTCACTTACAAAATGATGGAATTGGCCAAATGACTTAAAAGGTCTCTTTCAGTTCTATGGCTCTTATTGATGCAATTGAGAAATATGTCTTTAACTGACATCAAAAGAAGAGTGATCTTTACTATAAGGGTTTTTCAGGTCCCTAATCAATAAAATCAATGATAATAATTATATTCCTCTTAGATGCCAACAGTGCTAAAAATCATGACTAGTACAATGTTATTATTCAGTTTTTAAAAGTATTATGTAATTATATAATGATATGTAACCCCATTCCCAAAGCCCATTGGTAAGGGATTCTCTCTGCATTAGTGGAGATCAATGCCTTGCACCTATATGAGGGGTGGGACAGAGTTGGTAAGAGTGTAACAGAAGAGATTTTCTTCACCCTCTTAACAATGGAGAATCTTTTCAGTCTTATCTGAGCTTTCTTTCAGTCTTCAGAGTTGCTTCTGGCTCTGGAGTCACTTTGGGCACTTCTGACTTCCACGTTGGAGAAGGAATGTGGAAGAGGCCAATTCCACCTCAGAATGCTGAAAGAAAATACTCTGGGAGGAAGATAATATGAGAAGAACTGACCATCTCTACCATGTCGTTATCACCACCTTGCCATATTTTGGAAAATTTCCCTTTGGGGACACTCTCTCTCTGACAGACTGACACTCTCTTTCTCTCTCTCTCTCTCTCTCTCTCTCTCTCTCTCTCTCTCTCTCTCTCTCTCTATCCCTCTCCTCTTTTGTATAGTTTCTCTGATTTTTGTTTGGATAAACGGATTTCTTTGCTATTCATTATGTGTGTTCATTGTGGAAATAGTATCTGGTGGGAAAAAAAAAGTCAAGCTTTGGATAAAAAGTCAAGCTTGGGGTCCTGCTCCCCCCATCAACAAAATAGTGATTACAAGTTAGTTCAAACCTGAAAACCACATACCCTAGACTAACAATATTTAAAGAAGGACATAGATATTATTCTAGCCTGATAGAATTATATCTGTTCTCTCTGAGGACAGCAGAGTGGCCAGCCTCTGGTCACAACTTCCTGCTTCCCTTCCTGGCAGGAATTTAAGTTTCTGTTGGAGAAGCACAGGGGAAGAAGAGAATCGAGATGACTATTTTGCCTCCCTTTGAGACACACAACAACCCCTTGCTACATGTGGGAGACAACCCTTATACGGTATAATAATTATCAGATATATAGAGGAAGGTCCATGTTGAATGTGATACAATTTTGAGGATCTCAAGGGACTGTTTCTCTGGTTATCTGCAAGAGAGAAAAGTAACAAAGGCATGGGGGGAAAAATCAGAATTTACTGAGGCAGCTAGGTTGTGCAGCACAGTGACTAGAGTTAGGGAAACTTGAGTTCAAATCCAATCTCAGATATTTACTAGCTCTGTGACTTTGGGCAAGTTAATCTCTTTCTCAGTTTCCTCCACTGTAAATGAGGATAATAATAGTACCTACTTCCCAGGATTGTTATAAGGATCAAATGAGATAATATTTGTAAAGTGCATACCACAGTGCCTGGCACATAGTAGGGGCTTAATAAATGTTTCCTTCCTTCATTCCTATTAATATCACTATAGATTATAGCTACATTTCTAACATCATGCATTTGGCTGAAATGTATATGAAACTTAGGATCCTACTGTGTTTATTGTTTGTTGATAGGAAAAAAAAAGAAACATTTAACTGGGTAGAACAAAACACCACCTTAAAGACTCTTCTACAAGATCTCTTCCATGTTTTAAAATTACACAACATATCTTGAAAGTCATAAGAAAGTGAGGATGACCCCCTGCATGTTGAGTGGACCCCTTATGTTAAGTTAAAGGGAGGCCATAGACAAGAGTCATGCAGGATGGATAGACTCCCTACCATTGGAAAGAATACACACATTGGTGAGGTGAGAGATATGTGTGAGTATAAGTTACTCATACTTATCTAGTACCTTACAAAGTGTTTTGTGCCTGATAACCTGATGGAGTAAGTACTGTAAGTATTATAATGTTCATTTTGGAAGCCAGGAAACTGATGTTGAGAGAGCTAAAGAGGCTAGTCCAAGGTTATAGAGATAGTGTCAGACCCAGGACTCTTCAGAACTATCAAAAGCAGAACTCTTGAGATTTCTGTTCTTTTCATAGTACCACAGAAAACTTTTGAAGAGGAAATAATAGTGCTAATGTTGTCTGTTCTGTACTGATAAGTTTTCAAGGATATGGGTTTTATAGTTGCTTTATCAAATGCAGTTTCATGTACAAAATTGGGATTATTTTAGCTGCATAATTTATTCAGTTTTTCTTAGCATTGATTCTTATCTAAAATTAATTTTTAAATCTTGTTTTCAATAAGGAAAGTGTTGGGCATTTCCCTCCTTCTCCTGCCTTATTAACCACTTTGTCATCTGCTTTTTTTTTTTTTTTTGCCTTTAAGGAAATGTTTCTTTCACTGATTTCTAGTTGAAAGGAAAAATTGAAATAAATTATTTTCTCCTTTGCAGTTAGTCTCACTTCTAGAATTATCTATTAAATATTTATTGTTCCTGCTTATCCCTACCTTGGATGATTTTGGTGAAAAGGAAAGGGCTCATAAAAACAACTTAGTGTTACCAATGACCTGCTAACTTATATTATACATAGCTGCTCCCAGGGACCTATGACTCATAGGCAGTAGTCAGAGAGGCCACATATTCTGAGAATATCCCCAAAAGTGATGACAAGAAGAATAAAGGGTGAAGTGGAGGAGACAAATGGCTATAGAAGTCCTGGATTTGACATCTTTGTCAGAACCAGGAAGTATTGACAGATTCATATGTATCAGCACTCTGATATTTATATTTTATATCCTGATAAGCTTCCTCTTCCCCAAATAAGACCATCCTCTAATAAGAGCTATCACTGGCCTTTCACTATTTTGGTGTGACATCTATAAGCAGGCATGTATTATGATTGTCAAGACAACTCATTTTGTTTCATTATAAGTTGCCAGAGCTTCAAAGTTGTTTGAAAGTTCAAAGACATGCTGTCAGAAAGCAAATTAGTGCCCCTCTTTTACTCTCTTGATCATTCATTAAATTAGGTCATAATCTTCAATAAGCGCCAACACAGTCTTTTTTTTTGTCTTTACAAAATCAATTTGAGAATGATTGAGAATGAAAATTTGTAAACAATTTTGTAGAGCAGACCACACCTTTAACAGTTAAATAGATTGTGATCTCTGCCAATGAAAAGAATGCCCACATAAATGAGGCCATATTGAAGTAATAAAATATTTACATCCTAATTAAAAATGCAACATCTCAACAATTATAAATCCAGATTAGAAAATCCAGAGCTCCCTTCAGTGTGATTATCAAGAAT
The DNA here is from genome assembly GCA_028646595.1 of Phalanger gymnotis. Taxonomy (NCBI): domain Eukaryota; kingdom Metazoa; phylum Chordata; class Mammalia; order Diprotodontia; family Phalangeridae; genus Phalanger; species Phalanger gymnotis. Next base: position 5,978 of record JAQQSZ010001897.1, on the reverse strand, counting down.
GTTTTCTCCCTAAATATAAGAATCTAATTTTTATTGTCACTGCATTAGTTGCCTGTGCTTAACTTAGTGTTTTAGTATCTACCACTGTCACACTTCGTTTAAGAAAGTGGAAAATGTTGTTTGCCCACTCCCAGTCTTCTTCTTTGCAAGAATACTTAAGGATTCCAAACAAACAATAGATGCCACTTTGTTCAGGCTTGCCTTGAGCGAAATCTCTATTGACTCACCTGGGACCTAATAGGTGAACTGGAATGTAGGGGATTTAAAATTTGAGTTGACATAATGACATCAGCTCCATTTTTTGAATAATATGATCATCAACCTAAAATCAGTGACATGAATAGAGCATTCAGTCAGAAAGCATGAAGGATAACATCAATAAAATTTGGATTTTATGTTTGGTTCCTTCACTCACACTTCAAATAATTTGAGTTAAATTACCAATAGTGTGATCATTGTATGCTTCTTTAAAATGGGAATAATCATAGAATTACAGACTAGCAAAGGTGGAAAATACTTTGGAAATCATCTATTCCAAGCCATACTTGAGCAGCAATCCATTCTATGACATCTCTGCCAAGTGGATGAATGAATAAAACATTTATTAAGGGCATACTTTGTATAAATCACTGTGTTAACTAGTGGGGCTACAAATAGAAAAGTAAGATAGTCTCAGCTCCCAAGGAGCTCACATTTGAACAAAAGAGACAATGCATATGGAAGGTTTCATCTGTGAGTAAGAGAGAAAGGTCAACGCAGATGGTAATCTCTCTTCTTTAGTGTCATGTCCTGTGATAAAATCTTATCCATTTTTGATGATGAACCATTTGGATCTTCAGTAGCTGTGGCTGTAACATCTGCAGGAGCAATTTCCAGGCTGAATCTCTGCAGCCATGACTTCCCATAGTGATGCTTGTGGGCAGTAGCCTGAAAGTTTTGCTGTTCCAGAGGCTCTAGGATTCAAAGTCTTGGGCTGCCTCCTCAAGGTCTGAAGGAAAATGGTTAATGTGATGGTGGTTTGACTTGTCTGGCATATTCTGCCCCCTGGCAGCTAGTTATCACTTGGTGGGGCTGGCTGGTGCTTTCTCCATACAAGTTGCTTCCAGAGATGATAGTTCCGAGGGCTGGGCTGGAGGCAGGACTGTTGGTCTGGGAGGGAGCTGCTACATTCTGGGTCCTTGTTCTTATCTGAGCGTGGGAGTTGTCCACCATTGTTAATGGTGAGCATGGGTGGGAGTTGTCCACCATTGTTAATGGTGATGAGGAAGGTGGGTCCCCTGTCCATGAGGATTTCTCCTTCCAATGATGGGTGTAGGGGCTAGAATAGAAACCAGTCTAATGGTTTGGGAGAAGGACACTGCTATTCCCAAAGCTCTTGGGTTCAAAGTCCTAGCATGGGTGTGAAGGGAGATTGTGGTCATCTAGCCTTGGCCCAAACACCTCCAATGACAAGGAACTCATTTCTTCTAAAGGAATCTCAGTCCATGAAAGAAAATCTCTTCTTGTAAGAAGAGTTGAGGCAAAATTTTTCTCTCCACAATTTTCATTCAATCCTTCTACTTTTCTCCTCTGAGGCAGTTCAGATCTAATCCCTTTTCCATATGATAGACTTTAAACTGCTTGAAGACTGCTATCATGTTCCCATTAAATCTCCAGTTCTTCAAGCTAAACATTCCCAATTCATTCAATTGATTCAAATATGCTATAGTTTCTGCTCCCCTTACCACCACCTCCTTTACATACTTTAGCCTGTCATTTATCTTGAGTTCTTCAATCAGTAAATCAAGACACATTTAATAAATGTCTACTATGTGTCAAATACTGTACTGCATGCTGAAGATAGACAAAATAAAAATGTTCCTGATCTCAAGAAGCTTGTATTATATTGGGGAAAATAGCACAAAGATATATAAGCAAATGCAAAATATCTATAAATAAATGCAAGGTAATTTTGGTAGCTAGTTTGTGCAGTGAATAGAGTGCTGCTCATGGAATCAGAAGGCCTTGAATTAATATCTAACTTCAGACGCCTGTCACCTGGATGACCCTGGTCAAGTCACATAACCTATTTTTGCCTCAGTTTGCCTCAGTTTCTTTATCTGTAAAAGAGAGAAAACAATAGCACCTTTCCCACAGTGAGAACAAAATAAGCTAACATTTATAAAGTGTTTTACATACTTTAAAGTGCTATATAACCGATAGCTATTATTGTTGCTGCTGCTACCACTTTTGTTGTTGTAGTAGTAATTGTATAGGGAGGAACACTAGTAACTGGAGGGAATCAGAAAAGGCCTCCTACAAGAAGTGGCTCTTGATCTGAATTTTGAAAATTAATAGCACTTCTCAGAGACAGGGAGGGGCAATAAGGGAGTGCATTCTAGGCATGGGAGATGGGAGGTGGAATGTCTTGCATAAAGAATAACAAGAAGGCTAATTTGGTTGGAATGTAAGTGAAGGAGAATAATGATTAATAAGATTAGAAAGGAAGGTTGGAGTCAGCTTGTTAAGGGCTTCAAATGTTGAGGAGTTTGTGTTTTTCCTAGAGGCAACAGTAGGCACTCACTGAAGCTTTGTGATCAGGGGAATGATGTGATGAGACAAAAAAGGTCAATTGGGAGGTTATTGCAATATTCCAAGCAAGAGATAACGAGCTTTTGTATTTTTATAAACAAAGCCAGAAAAATAGGCAATGGTGCTCCAAGGACATGATCTCTGGCGATGATATCTCAAGAAGGGCTCTGGTAACTCCAAAGAACTGTATCAGGGTTAATCATTTCAGGTTCATATCCATAGAGAGAGGTCAAGAACACAGGAATCTATGAAGGAGTGTAACAGTAGCATGACTGATCAGACCAATCTTTAGTAAGATTAAGAATCCTGTCAAAACTAAGTTGTGCTTAGCTGAAGTTGTTGTGCCTAGATGTTATTGCTGAGATATCTGGAATGATTAATAAAAAAAGAATATTCCTAAAAAGCATATAGGAAACACATGAAGTTAAACGAAAAGCAAGCCCCCGTTTTGTGGTACATCACCTTGCTAGGTATTTGTCTTATCTTCTCCTGAAATCCAAAATTGATTGCGTTAGGGAGAAATTTCTTTTGTCCTGAGAATCTACTGACACAAAGCCTTTTATGTTCTTTTCTTTCTTTTTTCCATGGACTAATATGGATATTATAGAATCATAGAACTTGAATTGAAAGGAATTTCAGAGGTCATCTAGTCCATACCACAATAAAGCAGGGATAACATCAATGACATCCCCCAACAAATAATCATAAAGCCTCCACTTGAAAACATCCAATGCTGGGGAGCTTATGAGCTTACAAGAAAGCCCCTTCTACTTTGACAGAAATCTAATTTTATTTTATTTTTTAAATAACATTTTATTTCTTTCCCAATTACATGTAAAAACAATTTTAACATTCCTCTTTTTTAAAAGTTTTGAGTTTCAAATTCTATCCTTCTCTTCTTCCCTGAAACCATAGGAAATCTGATCTAAGTTATATATGTGCAATCATGTCATTTTGAAGAAAACAAGAAAGAAAGAGAGAGAGACAGAGAGAGAGACAGAGAGAGAAAGGAAGGGAGGGAGGGGAGGAAGGAAGGAAGGAAATAAGGAAGGAAGGAAGCAAGGAAATAAGGAAGGAAGGAAGGAAGGAAGGAAGGAAGGAAGGAAGGAAGGAAGGAAGGAAAGAAGGAAGGAAGGAAGGAAGGAAGGAAGGAAGGAAGGAAGGAAGGAAGGAAGGAAGGAAGGAAGGAAGGAAGGAAGGAAGGAAAACATCAAGCTTCAGTCTGTATTCAGATGCCATCAGTTCCTTCTCTGGAAGCCAATAGCATTTTTCATCATGAGTCCTTTGGGACTGTCTTGAATCATTGTATTGCAGAGAAAGCTAAGTCATTCATAGTTTTTCATTGTATAATATTGCTGTTACTGTGTACAATGTTCTACTGGTTCTTCTCACCTTACTCTGTATCTGTTCATGTAAGTTTTTTCAGTTTTATCTGAAAGCATCTTGCTTATTATGTCTTATAGCAAAATAATATTCCATTACATTCATGTACCACAACTTCTCCAGCCTTTCCTCAACTGATGGGCTTTCCCTCAATGTCCAATTCTTAGTCACCACAAAAAGAGCTACCATAAATATTTTTGTACAAATAGGTTCTCCCCACTTTTTTTATTTCTTTGGGATACAGAAATCTAGTTTTAACGTCTTCATTACCTTGAGCTAAAGTTTGCTACTCTATACCTTTTTGCCCATTGTTCCTAGTTCTGTTCCTCTAGACACAATAAAGCAAATATAATGTCAGCTTAAACACTTGAAAAAAGTTAGTGTCCTCTTTAAGTGTTTTCTTTTCTATGCTAAACATGTCTAGCTCTTCCAACCAATTATAGCATAAAACATTTTCGCCTTAATCCAGATGCCTACTGGACATCTTCATCTAGATTTTTAGCAGGTAGCTCAAACTTAATATAGGAATGAAGGTAGAACTGGCATGCTTATCAAGCTTACAGATAATAAAAATCTGAAAAGGATAACTGAAACAATGAATGACAGAGTCTAAAAAGATCTACAAAGGTTTAGAACAAGGGGCTATATCTGAAATGATGAGAGTTCGTAGAGGTAAATTTAAAGTTCTACCCTGGATTTAAAAAAAAATAAGTTTCACGAGTGTAAGATGCACTGGTTATATTAGAAAGCAGGGGCAAAAGATCATAGACTACAAGTTTGACATATATCAGTGATACAGCATGGGAACCAAAAAACTGCTACAATCAATCATCAATTTGAGGGATGGAAGACATAACACTTCTAGAAAACTGCATGAAAGTAAAAAAACTCAAACATTGATACATCGAACCTATGGGAATTATGTGGTTAGGTTCTTGTGAACACCCAAAACTGTAGTATTTTGCTAAAGACTGCTTTAAACATACTTTTTTAATACAATTCTTTATAACAAAACATTAATTCTGATAATATGTACTTTTCTAACACAGTGGTCATGAAATAACCCATAATATGAAACACACAAAATAAAGTTGGTAACAGGCCAAATATTTTTTCTTGCTAGTAATTCCCTACAATTCTGTGCTAACATCTCAATAAAAAACACAAGAGAGTATTTATTTCAGACAATATTCACTTTTCATAATACATGAAATCTATAGTACCATAAGAACTGTACAGCAAATAAAATTCTTAAAACAAAAACATTTTTTACTTTCCACTCTGTCAGATGGCAGAATGAGAGCAGTATATTATGCTGTTGTAAACCTTTCTACCTTAACCAATCTCTGAAAACCAAGGGAGAGGTTGTTGTGACTTTAGTCACTGCTGCCAGAAGACACCAAGACTGGTGAAGTCTCAACATCAACTTAGAGCCCCAAGGACTTGCATTATGATTTGGGCATAAATGTAACACAAAACCTGAGCTTATTTTTTTTTGTATTTTATTTTTTGTTTTAATTTTTTTATTATTATTTAATATATTTAGTTTTCAGCGTTGATTTTCACAGGAGTTTGAATTACAAATTTTCTCCCTATTTTTACCCTCCCCCCACTCCAAGATGGCGTATATTCTGGTTGTCCTGTTCCCCAGTCAGCCCTCCCTTCTGTCACCCCACTCCCCTCCCATCCCCTTTTCCCTTTCTTTCTTATAGGGCGAGATAAAATTCTATGCACCATTGCTTGTGTATCTTATTTTCTAGTTGCATGCAAAAACTTTTTTGTTTTTGTTTCTGAACATCTATTTTTTAAAACTTTGAGTTCCAAATTCTCTCCTCTCTTCCCTTCCCACCAACCCTCCCTAAGAACTCAAGCAATTCAACATGGGCCACATGTGTATCATTATGTATAACCCTTCCACAACACTCATGTTGTGAAAGACTAACTATAGTTTGCTTCTTCCTAACCTATCACCCTTTATTGAATTTTCTCCCTTGACCCTGTCCCTTTTTGAAAGTGTTTGTTTT
>JAQQSZ010001896.1:0-14928 GCA_028646595.1 Phalanger gymnotis | reverse complement strand
AAATCAATGCTGAAAGCTAAACATATTAAAAATAAATTTAAAAAAGACTGGAAATATAGAAGGAGGATAAGTAATGAAGGGTATTGAATGCCAAACAGGTGATTTAGTATTTGATCCTAGAAGTAACAGGGAGCCACTGGAGTCTCTTGAGTAGAGGGCAAAGGGTGACATTGTCAGACTAGAGTTTTAGCAAAATCATTTTAGCAGCTGAATGGAGGATGGATTGGATTGAGGAAAGACTTGAGATACACAGACCAACAAGCAGGTTATCTCAAAAGTCCAGAGTCCAGACTTGAGAGGACCCAGGATAGAACCAAGTGGAATACCTACATTTAGAGGGTGTGATCTAGGTAAGGATTCAGCAAGAGACTGAGAAGTAGTAGTCTGATAAGTAGGAGGAGAACCAGGAGAGAATGGCATCTTGAAAACCTAGAGATAAGAAATTATCAAGGAAAAATGGTGATCAATAGTGTCAAAGGCTTTAGAGATGTTAAGGAGAATGAAGCTTGAGGAAAAAAAAACACCAAACATTTCAATGTAATGACAAGGCCGGGATGACTATTCTATTACTATTCTATCTCCCTATCAAGCAGCGAGTTTAACTAGGAGAAGGATTGATTCCTATCTGAATTGTATATCTTCTCCATTTCCTAGCACAGAGTAAGTACTTAATAAATGTTTGTTAAAGGAAGGAAATAAGGGATGGATAGAATAATAAATGAATGAATGTATGAATAAATGCATGAGTGAGTGAGTATATGATGCATTAAAATATCAAAGATTGAACAGAACATAAGTGAAAGAAATATGCTTCCATGGAGATAAATCCAAATTGTATAATGGTCAAAATGGCTTCCTGGAGAAGACGAAGTTTCTCAAGCATTCAGATCCTGAGAGACTTAAAAACTGGGTCAGAGGAGCTGGGAAACCAAAGTTCCCAGAGAGGGACTGGAACCCCAGAGAAACTAGGGACCTGGGAGGAAGCTGCTCTCTGTGATTTTTTAATTTCCTTTTTCTTGCCCTGAGACAAAAAATTAATTTGGTTCAGAAAGTTGACTTTTTTTTAACTTGGATTCTGAAAGTAAAATTTCTTCCTCTCTTTATCCACTTAGTGGAACATTTCCCCAGCTTCTAATCCAACCCTTTAATATGCACCAAAGAGAGGGAATTCCCTGAGCTCAACTCATATATCACTAAACTGATTTTTTTTTTGTTATTTCTGAAGACTACTGACTGGGTTCTGCTAACAGGAGCATTAACAGCTAATTATGCTAAGGCGAAGATAATAATGGAAAATTATATTTAATCATGACTTAAATGTGCTCCTTGGATACCAATTCCTTATATTAGATAAGGTCAGTAGTATATCAGATTGTCATTTTCATCACAGCTTCCTTATGATATTCAAAGCAGAATTTTAAAAAAAAAATAAAACTTTTAGAGCTTCCCACTGGGTACAGAATAATATACAAACTCCTCAGCCTGGCATTCAAGGCCCTCTACAATCTGGTTTCAACATGCCTATTCAGGTTTATTTTACCTCTGTACAATAGCATAAGGGCTCACTCCATGCCTGGAAGACATTTTTTCTGAGTCTGAATGACAGTGATGCAGTAGATCAAAGATAGTTAGACAGACAGATAGCTACATACATGCATACCTACATACGTATGTACATGAGAGAACAAGCACTTATTATATGTCAGACATTGTGCTAAGTGTTAGGAATACAAAAACAAAATCAAGAAAGACAGTGCCTGCCCTCTAGGAGCTTACATTCTAATAGGGGTAGAAAAAATATAAAGGGCATTTGGAAAGTGTGGGGAAGGAGGAAAGGGTATCTGCTTGGTGGTGAAGCTGTTAACATGAAAGTGAGCAAATCCAGTTGATATTAATATGAGGGAGGAAGGAAGGAAAAAATGAAGGAAGGAAGGAACGAAGGAAGGAAGGAAGGAAGGAGGAGAGAGGGAGGGAGGAAAAGAAGGAAGAGAGAAGGAAGGAGGGAGGAAGGAGGAGGGAAGGAAAGGAGAGAAGAAGGAAGGAAGGAAGGAAGGAAGGAAGGAAGGAAGGAAGGAAGGAAGGAAGGAAGGAAGGAAGGAAAAAGGAAAGGAAGGAGGGAAAGAAGGAAGGAAGAGAGAGGGAGGAGGAACGGAAGGAAGGAAAGAAAGGAGAGAGGGAAGTAGGAACAAAGGAAGGAAGGAAGGAAGGAAGGAAGGAAGGAAGGAAGGAAGGAAGGAAGGAAGGAAGGAAAGAAGGAAGGAAAAAAAGGAAGGAAAAAAGAAGGAAGAGAGAGGGAGGGATCCTTACTCTAGGAATATTAGTTAATGTAACCTCAGACGGCCATATAAATACTTGTCTCTAGTGGAGCCATGTTGCCTATAAAACATCCCACTTCCTCCAGTTCAAATGCAGAGATCAAAGACAGAAGAGAGGGCACAAAAAACCTGTGAGACACAGACCTGTAAAGACCTTTCAAAAGACACTCATTCTACAAGTGAGGAAACTGAGGCCCAGAGAAGGCAAGTAATTTGTCCAAGGTCACAAGGATAGTTCTTGGCAGAGCCAGGATTCAAACTTAAGTCCCCTGATCCCTCAGTCTAGTGCTTTTCCCACAACATCTGGCCCCCAGTACCTGTATTTGTTTTTTGCTACAAGAAGAGCCAGGATCATCATTGCCTACAATCCCTGAAAATATTCACACCAAAACACACTACACAAACCTGGGTTCTGAGGGACCATTTCCTTCTTATCCATCTGTGTCAGTCTCATATCTTCACATGGGCTCAGAAGGGCATTCCCAGAATCCTCACTTTCAGCAGGTGCCATTTCACTTACAAATGAGATTTAGAGGAAAAATGCATACAGGATGTCTGATTCAGGATTAAAAAGCTAGGTATGGGCTAAAAAATTATTCTAAGCTGAGAGCATAAGCTGGAAGGACCCACTTTGGCCTTCTTTACTAATGAATCCTGTCTGCCACTTTTGAATCTTTTTAGGAGAATTTGTCCCACCACCTGTTTGGGACAGAAATTTTTATAGCTTTATAGGTCATAATGACAGAATCACTGAATGCCAAAGTAGAAGAATGTTTTCAATGAATGAATGAAAAAAGATTTATTAAGTGATTAAAATGTACAAAGTACTATACTGAGCCCTTGGGACACATAAAGAAAAACACCACTCCCTGCTCTCAAGGGGGCTCACATTCTAATGGAGTAGACAACACATATAAGTGCCAGTATCCAGTCATATTCTAAGGTCCCATGGTCCTTAGCGTACAGCAGTAGAGAATATGGTAATTCTTTAATTTCATTTCTACTGATATCCATTTCTGTTGGTGAATGATTTGACAATGCCAAGGACTTTCGTGAAGAGAACTTCTTTTCTTGGGTCTTCAGTAGAAAGAAGAAGGAATGCTACCTCCACGGAAACAGTGCCCAGGCCATGTTTCTGTGGGAGATGATAGCTATGGCCTGGAAGAAAGACCAATGGCTCCCAGGGGGAGTATCTGGGATCTCTTGGGCTTACCTGTCCCATGCTGGTAATACATGCTCAGTTTATCTTAATGATGGCAAGACAGGTTGGGGGGGGTGCCCTTCTCTATAGTGATTGTTCCCATTAATGAGGGCTGCAGAACCTGGACTGAAATCAAAGCCACTGATGTTGTGGGCACTATTCCTAAAATTCTTGATATCAGGGTCTTGGGTTTTGTCCATTGGGATCCCACAGAAGGTAGTCATCAAGATGGGGGAGGTAGTTTGACTTGTCTGGCACATTCTGCCTCCTGCCCCTCCCTTTGGTGCTTTGCTGCTTTATCTAGGTTGGTTTGCCTGGCCTAAGGTTGGTTAAACAGGAACATTAAAGCTGAAAGACCAATAGAAAAAAAGTATGTTCAAACATACAATATGGACTGTTAGATTTGGAATAGTCCTTAGAATCTAGAGCATTAGAACTCAAAGGAACTTTAGAACTTAAACTATTAATGCCAGTAAGTATCTTAGTGTATAAAGTGTTTATACACAGCATATGAGAGCTGAAAGGAACCTAAGAATGTAAACTATTAGTGTTGGGAGGAACCTAGAACACAGTCTATTAGTACTTCAAGGAACCTTTGTATGTTTAGAATCTTAGTATGTTCAAACCTTAGAATGTTTGAATACAGTGTTCAGGCTACAAGGTCTCTTAGATTCTAGAATCTTAGAACCTTAGAGCATGGACTTTTAGAGCTAGAAGGAACCTTAGAATATAGACTGCTAGAATTTTGAGGAACCTTAGTATTTAGTATGTTTAAACATAGTACATCAGAGCTAGAAGGTCTTTTAGAGTCTAGAATGTTAGAACTGGAAGGAACCTTAAAGCATGGTCTAGTAGAGCTGTAAGGAACCTTTGAACATAGACTTTTGGAGCAGAGAGAAACCTGAGTAGATAGAAGATTTGGACATAGAATGTCAGAGCTGGTGGGACTCTTAGAGTTTAGAATGTTATTATTGGAAGGAACTTTAAAATAGAACACATAATATGAGAATATAGACTATAAAATGTTAGACTTGAAAGCATATTATCAAAATATTGATGACAGTACTTGTCTTCTTTAGCAGGAAGAAACAATGGAATCTAGCACCTAGTTAGCAAGAACTATTAGGGAAAATAGGAAGATGCCACAAAGCAGCTTCCTCTTAGCAACCACACTCCAGGCTCATCTCCTCCCCTCCCACCCCAGACAGCTTCCAGATATCCTGAAGCTTTGGTCCCTATAGGTGCTTTGATCAGTGTTCTCTCCCCAAGGCTTCCTTGTCTCTTCTCCCCCATAAAAATGATTTAAGGCTATTTTTCATGCTACTCGACCCAAGTACATTTTGTAGCATTTCTCAGGTGTCAGGATTGTTAGTTTAGGTCTAGTTATAAAGAACCTTCAGGACCTCTCAATGGTCAAAGTACATGCTCACCTTTCCCAGCCATCACCTCTAGGTGTAGTTTGCTGTCTGGTCTTCTGACAAGGTCGCAACAGCAGCTCTATAAGAAAGGGAGGCAAAGCCTTCTCTTCCAATGTGAATCCTGTGGAAGAGAAAAGAGGGGGAAAGGGTATGGGAAAGAAAGGAGAGTCTGGAGGCCCCCCTTTGGTGTCTCTTTAAATATTCAGTGCGCCACAGTTCTTAAGGAAAATGAGTACAATGCCATGAGGAAGAAGAAGAAGAAGAAGAATGAGGAGAGAAAGAAAGTAAAAAAGAAAGAGAGGTGGAAGGAAGGAAGGGAGGGAGGGAATGAGGGAAGAAGGGAGGGAGGGAAGAAGGAAAAGAGGGAGAGAGAGAGGAAGGAAGGGAGGGAGGAAGGGAGGGAGGGAGGGGGGAAGAAAAAGAAACTTTGAGAAGCATTACTCTAGAACAACCCTTGCAGGTTTTACAAGTGGGAAAACTCAGAAGAGAAAGGAATCACTTCAAGAGAAAGGAAGTGATTTCCCCCAACAAAATGAAGGAAGACTATGTTGCCATCCATGCACAAGCCGGAGTGATTGAGAGAAAGTGGAGAGGCAGGAAGGAAATCTGTTCTATTGCAATCCTGGCCAAATCACTTGTTTGCTTCCAACTCATAGTCACATCCTTGCATTTTTGGAGGGACTAGTGAACAGAGGTTGCTGAAGCAGGGGATGTAATTAAAATGTTTTAGAGCAAACAAACACAAAAGCAGGAAGATTGCATATTTATTTGACTAATTATACATGATGCCTTTCTGAAGTATAATAATGCCAGCCTTCTTTTTTTCTGGTAATATTAATTGACATTTTAGTCTCTCATTTTATTAGTAACTCATCCTTGTTTTATTGTGTTTAGTAATAAGGTAACAAAATGAGACATCAGCCTCTACTAAAATCAGTAGGTCTGCATCATACATCACTTACATCACCATTAAACAGCAAACACACCATGTAAAATGTCAAGTATCAGCAAGATAAACATAATGCAAAGAGTTATTTATCCCAAACAATAAAACCACCTTGTTATTTGTCATAAGGGCCCCACACAAGCACGGGTCTCTCCTCCGAGCCCCACAGATGACAGTGTTCTTGGAACAAGGCTGCCTTTGGGGAATGCCAATAAAAGTCCTCACTAATTTTTATTCCTCTGACATACATTCAATCAGGACTAAAGAACTAACACATTTTGGGGTGTGTGTGTGTGTGTGTGTGTGTGTGTGTGTGTGTGTGTCTGTGTGTCTGTGTGTCTGTGTGTCTGTGTCTGTGTGTGTGTGTCTCACAGAACAGTGCAGCTAAGTGGCTGTTGTGTGTAAGCCTTGTTTAAGTAAGGGAGTCTGAGGCTGGTGGATCACTTGAGGTTGGAGGTTCTGAATTACAAAAAGGCTAAAGCCGATTGACTGTCTACATCGAGTCTAGCACTAAGATAAAGAGCACTTGCAGCAAAGAGCCACCAGTCTTCTAAGAGAGGGGATAAATTGGCCCAAGTCAGGTCGAAGCTTCCTTATAAAATCAACATTGGAATCCATCTGTGTCGACGAAAAGCAGAAGAGACACAGAGAGAGAGAGACAGAGAGACAGAGAGAGAGAAAGAGAGAGAGACACAGAGAGACAGAGACAGAGAGACAGAGAGATACAGAGAAGGACAAAAAGAGACAGAGACAGAGACAGAGAGAGAGAGTAACTAGCCAAATAAACAACTGAGACCATCACAGAATCACAGAACTTGGGAACTGGAGGGTACCTCAGTAACCATCTATCTAATCCAACTCATAATCAAAAAAAGATCCCTACTACAACACAGCTAACAATAGGTAGGTCATCCCACTTCTGCTTAAAGACTTCCAGTGAGGGAAACCCAGTTCCTCCCACTTCAGGAGAGTTCTAATTAAGAAATGCTTCCTCTCTCCAAGCTCAAAGTTGCCTCTTTGCAATTTCTACCCATTTCTCTGAGTTCTGTCCTCCAGGATCAAACAAAACATATCCAATCTCTCTGTCATAGCATCCAGAGGTGGGGAACCTATGGCCTCGAGGCCACATGCAGCCTTCTAGGTCCTTGGGTATGGCCTTAGTGATCACTAAGTCTTTTTATAAATGTTCATTAAGTATCTATTTAATAATCCATTGTAGAATTTGGCCAGGAATTGAAGTCAAGTTCATTGGCCTAACATCTGCAGATTGGTTCTCTTTATGTTTTGTTTTGGGTTTTTTTTTAAATGGGAACAATATTTTCCCTTTTTCAGTGTTACAGCACCCTTCCTGTTCTCCAGCATCTTTTGAATATCCCTCTCAACAATCCTATCAGCTGGTTCTTTCAGCAGTCAAGCATATAGATCACTGGGACAAGTGACTTGAATTCATAAAGGGCAGCTGGGCACTCTCTTGCCTATTTATCTTGAGTATCAACTATCTATTAGCCAATTCTATTCCATCATTTCCCATTCAGCACAATACAGTTTCCTTGTTTATCTCTTTCAATCATCTGTTTTTCCTGTTTCCCCCATCTGAGACCATGAAAGCAACTCCTGACTTTTTTGTTCACCTGAAGCACAATAGATTTTCCTTGGCCCCCCTTAATTTAATGCCATGTGAAATTTTCTGTCTCAAATGTTTTTCTTGTGAACAGCCTATTGTTGGAATCTGCCTTCTAATCCATTCTGTTACCCTCCTCCATTTTATTTTTATTGTGTTCATTGTTAATTATATATTTCAATCCATCCTATCCTTTTTGCCTCCCACTTCCTTCTTTACAAAGAGGAGGATATGGAGAGAGGAAGGTGATTAACGTTATCGATCTGTATTTGATATAATCTGTTTCCATTCCATTACTCCATTTTCCTCATCTAGTCCCCTTTCTTTCTTTCCTTTTATTCCCTCCTTCATGCTCCACCTTCTCCAGATGGAGTTTATTTTGACTGATCCCTCTCTGAAAATACCCTTCCTCTTACTCTCCCTCTACTCCTTCCCCTCTCCCTGTCTCTGTGTGATCAGTGTTTGATTCTAATAGATATTTCTACAGAAAATTCTGTGTGTGTGCGTGTGTGTGTGTGTGTGTGTGTGTGTGTGTTCCTTTGTCTGGCCGAAATGAAAGTAGGGTTCCCAGTTAACCCATGCAAACCCACCTCTTCCCTTGATATTTATATGATCTTTCACAGTCAGATATGAGGGATAGCAAGTGAATAATAACCACTATGTTCTTCAAAGACCTCAGAGGTGACTGACTGGAGTGCTATGTTGCTGGAGCAGTCTGTACTGGGGCAGCCTGGACTGAGATGATCTGATTCAGGAGGCATGTCCTGATTGCTACCTTTGTGGTCTGAACTATGCGGATTTCTAAACTTTGGTTCAGGTGAAGCTGAATGTTTCAAGCATCCTTGGCTGGATTTGTTCCAGACCCCTATTTCCCTGCCTCCAGCCTGATTTCTCATCAGTAAAATAGAGATTATAAGTACCAGAACCATAAGATAGTCAAGATACTTAAATGTGGTACTCTTATCAGTCAAATAACATACTTATTCAGCACTTTCTATGTGACAAGTCCTTTGATAGGACCTAGGAATATAGAGACCAAAATAAAATTGACCCTGATTTCAAAGGGCTTGTGCTTTGATGGGGAAAACAACAAATTCATAGATAGATGATAGACAGATAGGTAGATAGATAGGTAGATAGGTAGATAGATAAACAAAACATGTACTATACAAAGTAATAAGGGAAAGAGTAGTGTCTGGGGTGGGGGTTGGGGAGGTTAAGAAATGTAAATCTTCATCCTCACACAGGCAGTTGCATTTGATCTGAACTTTGAAGGGAGCTAGGGATTCTAAGTGGCAGAGGTGGGAAAGGGGTGCATAATAGGGATGGAAGACAGCCTGTGCTTTAAAAGCCAGCAGATGGGAAATGGAATGTCGTGAGTGAAGGGGAGTAAGCCCAGAAAGGTAGACAGATTGTGAAAGACTTCAGTACCCAACAGAGGTATTTGTCTCCTATCCTAGAGGAAAAGGTGGGGAAGCGGGGAGCCACTGAAACTTTTTTGAGCAAAGAACTGATATAGTCACAATCTAGGACCCTCACTTTGGTAATTGTATAGTGATTGCGCTGAAGTAGGGAGAGACTTGGGGCAGAATGAACAATTACAATATTACATTTACAATTACAATATCTATTATAATAGACCAGATGAAGATAATTAGGCTTGCACTAAAGTGAGGGAAGAGTCACATGCAAGAGATAACTGCACTCCATAAGACTTGACAACTGATTAGATAGAAGACCATAAGTGGGGGGAGATTGAGAATGGTTTTAAACTTCCAAACTTGAGTGGCTTCTTCTGTTGACCATCTCCAATTTATCCTGTATATATCTTATCTGAACTCAAATATTTGCCTGATGTCTCCTCCATTAGACTCTCTGGACTGTGGACTGGAGCAGAGACTCTCCTTTGCCTTTCCTTGTATTCCTGGCATTTAGCACAGCACTTAATACATGGCACTTCAAAAATGCTTCTTGACTTAACTTGATGTACCTGGAAGGATAATGGTCCCCTCCACATAAATAAGGAAATTCAGAAAAAGATAATGAGTTGTCTTTGGGACACTTTGCATTTGAGAGACCTATGGGACATCCAGTGGGAACCGGACAGTGGGCAGTTGAAACATGATCAGAATTCAGTAGAGAGTCTAGAGCTATTCATCTGGAGGTCATCTGCACAGGGATGGCAATTAAATCTATGCTAATAATTGAATCTATGTAAAGTACTTTGCAAACTTCAAAGTATTATATAAATCTACTTATCATTACCAACATCCACTCCTGGATCTATACAATATAAATTCTTGGGGCATTCCTAAATTTTTATACTGTAATAGACTTGAGTAGAATATTCATTTAATAAGAATCACTCCTATTTTTTTTGGTGCTTTGCTAACCACAACCCTATGATGGAAGTACAGCAAGTATTATTACCTCCATATTACAGATGAGAAAAAAAATGAGGCTCAGAGAATTTAAATCTTGGCTTGATCATAATCAGAGGATCCAGGGTTTTCACTCAGGTCCCTTGACTCGAAATCCAATGCTCTTCCCACAGCTCACGTTGCACCCCCACCATTGGCCTGTTAGAACTGATCAATAGATTCTTCTTATCAATACAGTTGGGACATAAATAGTCCTTGAGAATGATCTAATGTAATGAATTACAGACTATGTTCTGAGGATGCCCAGGGGATACCCAGAAGACACTTCCAGGCAACTCTTAAGGTCAAAACTATTTCCATAATAACACTAAGATGCTTTAATTTGCAAAAGAGTAAGTATTCATAGATATAACTCACATGAACAAAAGCTCTTTGGGACGTCCTCAATAATTTTAAGAGTAAAAAGAGATCCTTGGACCGAAATGTTTGAGAATCACTAGTCTAATGCGATTATGTCAAAAAGGTCCAGATATTAATTCTGATGTCTAAACCACACAGAGTAACTCGAAGAAAAGCCAAGGTCACCATTTTCTGAGAGAAGGAACACTGAAAAACAGAAGCCGCCTTCCAACCCTCCAATAGTCCAACAACATAGATACATCATATATTCTTCCCTGGCTGGCTGCTTATTCAGAAGGATTAACCTCCCTGTTGTTGACTCTCTTGGCAGAAAGACAGATTGCAAAATCCCCAGCTTAGTGGGGCTATAAGCTGGTTCTGTCTACCCATCGATTTACCTTTGATGCCTCAATCAAGTTTGTTTATTTCACCAGGAAGCATATCAGATCATTTAAAACTAACAAGGAGTTGCTGGAGGGCCTATAGAGGCCTTCAGAAATTGATTAACTGCTTAATATTCCCCTGGGGACCACCTATATCAATTTCTCTCTTAACTGCAAGATTCCTGAGACTAGGACCCAGATCCCTTGATTCCCTATCCCAGGTTCTTTTCATTATACCATGCTGCTTTGCAAAAGTTACCATCACCATCATGATCATTTGTTTTCTACTAAATTTTACAGCACAATGAACAAAGAATGTTCAGGATAGTACCCTGTAAAAAAAAAGGTTAAATATTTCTTTTAGAAATGTTGGTCAAAAGAAGAGGATTCAAGAAGAGAAAGAATAGCTTCTCTGGGATGAGATAAGGATAAAGAAGAAGGAAGAAAGGAAAAGGCATTTTTAAGCACCTACTATGTGCCAGGCACTATACTAAGCACTTTACAAATATTATGTCATTTCAAATTTTCTCATATTGATGATAACAATGATAAAGAAAAGCAAATCACCCACAAATGAGTCGACTACATATTTTGCCCCTCTTTTCTCTGATAAGGAGAATGATCTTTGAACTGGAAAGAGAGAGAGCTAAAATGATGAATAAGGAATTGAAACCCAACATTAGTAGGAAGATAATAAGAGAGCGCCAAGCTACTCTTCATGTATTCATGTGACCCAGCCCAGACAAAAAACATTTCATGGCACAGAAAGAGCCGAAGGATGTGGTTGCTGAACCATCGCCAGAGATCTTGGAAGAATTCTGGAAACAGGAGAGGAGCTGCAAGACAAATGTTGTTCCCATTTTCAGAAAAGGGAAGAAAATTGGGTCTGCTCACTATACGTCACTGAACTTGACCTCCATTTATGACAAAATTACAGAAGATGGGTCCATGGATATATTTCAGGAGATCCGTAAACTTGGATGAAACAAAATTGTATCTTATGTTCAATATAATTGGTTTAAATCAGTCAAAAAAGCATTTTGAAGCATTTCCTATATCCCACGCACTGAGCTAAGCCCTGGGGATGTTAAGAAAAGCAGAAGACAGATCCTGCTCTCAAGGAACTCAAATTTGAATGGGGGAAGCAGCATGCAAACAACTATGTATCAAGATACTTACAGGACAAATTAGGGATAGGCTCAAACGGGAGGCACTAGAATGAAGGGGGACTAGGAAAGGCTTCTTGCAGAAGGTGGGATTTTAGCTGGAACTTGAAGGAATCCAGGGAACCCAGGAGGTGGGGATGAGGAGGGGGAGTATTCCAGGTATATGGGAGGCAGCCAGTGAAAACACTTATGGAGTGCCTTGTTTTAGGAACAGCCAGGAGGCCAGTGTCACTGGATCCTACATATTTTAATTTTTGCATTTAAAAACATTCTGAGAAGGATTTGCTTGCCAGACTCCCAAGGGGCTCTATGACCCAAAAAAGATTCAGAACCCCTGGACTGGAATGTATTTTTAAAACAACAGTAAGTGAATATCTAGAAAAGAAAACTATGATTTCAAAGAACCAGTATTTCTACCCATATCTTATGGGGTGACCTTATTGCCTTTACTGGCAGGGTAACTCAGCTATTGGACCAGGGAAATGTTGTAGATATGCTTTATCCAAATTTCAGCAAAGCGTTTATAAAGTCACTCATGCCTAACACTGTTTCCACCCTTCCATTCCCTCAGCCAATAGTCATCTGAAGTATGAATTTGAAGCCCCTTGTTTTCTGGCTTGCCTTCCTCAGGATACCTTCCCACTTATTAATATCCTTCCTAAAATGTGGCATCCAGAATTTAACACAAGAATCCAGTCAAGGTCTGACCACAGGCAAACAAGTAGAGGTAGAGTCCTAGGCACTTTGTCTCCTGGAATGACACTCCAATTGGCTGCATGTCATATATTCTCCCTCATTGGAAGTCTTCAAACAAAGATTAGATGATCATTTGTTGGACACACTGTAGAAGGTAGAAGGTTCAAGTAGCTATTGTTCAGTCGTTATAGTTGTGTCTGACTCCTTGTGATCCCATTTCGGGTTTTCTTGGCAAAGATGCTGGAGTGGTTTGCTATTTCCTTCTCTGGCTCATTTTACAGGTGAAGAAACTGAGGCAAACAGGGTTAAGTGACTTGCCCAGGGTCACATGGCTAGTAAGTGTCTTGAGGCCAGATCTGAACTCAGGAAGAGGAGTCTTCCTGACTCCAGGTCCAGCACTGTATCCACTGCGGTGTCATCTGGCTATCTTTGTTTGAGAAAGGACTGGATTAAATGGCTTCTGAAAGCTTTTCCAGATCTGAAAATCTGTGATTCTCAGTCATTCACTTTTAAAAGCAAGAGGTTAAAAACTGAACTCGCTACCCTTAATCTCCCCTTTCACTTGCCTGAGCATTCCAGCAACTCAACCACCCTTGTTTAAACTTTGCTTGCTTGGCCTGGTGTTCAACATTCCTTCCTTCAGCACTTTGTCTATCTGGTTCCATTGTCTGTGGTATTTCAAAATCTTTGAAAGCATCTCTGAATCAGACTTCTCCAAAGGCCTCCAAAGAACAGATTTTTGATTTCAGAGGTAGGATGATCAGGCCAGGCTAGCACTCACCTCCACAGGCAGCTTAAGGCTATGGCTATGCCTACACGCAATGGATAATGACAAGAGCCTCCATTTCTATTGAGGTAGATAGTGCTAACCTATTCACACTTAGGGTGTACTTTGACTTGTCACAACTACTTCAATTATGATCCCTATTTTACATATGACAAAACTAAGGATTCAACAGTTAATTGACTTCAATCATACTGATAGACAGACAGATAGATGATAAATAGATCACTAGATAGATGATTGATAGATGATAGATACACAAATAGATAAAAGCAGATTGCTAGATGACAGTCAGATATATAGATAGGTGACAAAGAGATCAATAGAAAGAAAGATTGATAGATACATAAATAGATAATAACTAGATCAAGAGACATGATAGACTGATAGATGATAAATACACAAATAAATGATAAATAGATTAAAATAGATTAATAGATAGATGATAGACAGACAAGGGAGAGAGAGGAGAGAGAGAGGGAGGGAGGGAGAGAGAGAGAGAGACAGAGAGAGAGACAGAGAGAGAGAGAGAGATGGAGCATTGATTAAGCTGTTACCATGTGTCTGGCACTGCATTAAGCTCTGGAAATGCAGAAACATGAAAACATGACATCCCCTACTCTCAAGAAGATTACCTTCTAATCTGAATGTTCCTTTAAAGGAACAGAGCACTTTTAAGCATTTCTGGCAAATTGACTAAAGATGAGTGAGAACTGAAATACAAACACAAGAGTTAAGAGAAACCTACAATTTATTGTCAGGATTAGAGGATATATGATGATGCAGATATAGGGCAGCTAGGTGGTACAATGGATAGAGTACTGGGTTTGGAATCAGGAAGATTCATCTTCCTGAATTCAAATCTGTCCTCAGATATTTACTAGCTGTATGACCCTAGGAAAGACATTTCACCCTGTTTGCCTCAGTTCCCTCATCTGTAAAATGAGCTGAAGAAGGAAATTGGCAAACCACTACAGCATCTTTGCCAAGAAAACCCCAAATGCAGTCATGGAGAGTCAGACACAACTGAAATGACTGCACAACAACAATAATGAATATGATACTAACATTTTGATGGGGGTGGGGTGGTGGAGGGGGTAGAGAAACAACTATCTCTTTAGAACCTTAATATCTTCAAAGGTTCCTAAGGAAAAACAGGGACTGGGCTGGATTTATGCTGTTATGAAGAATTCAAGTGTAGAAAAAGAAGGGAAGGTAAAAAATATACTAATGTAGAAAGGAGGAAGAAGGGAGTAGAACTTACAATTTCTTATCATTGGGGATACATGAAAATGTATACAAATGTGGAGATAGGGGAGATGCAAGTGGGCATCAGATGAACTTCTTTCATCAGATACAGAAAGAGGAGAATTTAATGCACATGTGCATGCACACTCACAGTGTGATATAGAAACATATTCAACTCAACAGGGAAATAAGATGAAGTAGAGAGGAAGAAGGATAATTGTATTGGGAATCAAGATGGGCTCTTAGCACTTGTTCAACCAAGTGCCCTTGAAGAGTTTGGCCTTTGTTTCCTTGATTAAATTAGGAGTCCTTAAGCAGTGACTGGCGTGAGCTCCCCACCAAGTTCCTCCAAAAACCTATAAAACAATGG
>JAQQSZ010001895.1:0-14928 GCA_028646595.1 Phalanger gymnotis | reverse complement strand
CCAGTCACTGCTTCCCAGCCGCCATCTTGGCTCCGCCCCCTCCTTGCTCATTTTTTTCACCCTATTTCATGGCTTTTAAAGTTGACCTCTCCTCTTGGGGTACTTGTGGGCAGTGTTCCAAGATCCTCATAATAGGGACCAGGGGCCTCATCACTGGCTTTTTGTGTTGGGCGCCAAGTGCTTGTAATCCTGTTGTTGTCTAGTTTCAGTGGCTGGCCAATTGCCTTCTGTGCTGGGACCTCATAGCTAGTTTTGTACACTGGTCTGCAGAGCCAGGACAGAGGGGCTTCCATTGGTGATTTGTGCTATAGCTAAGAGCCTCCCATTGGCTTTCCTGGAAATCATCTGCACTGAGTTGGCTCCTCTTTTAACCAAGTGAAACAGAGTTTTCCTGACATCCTTCTAAGGTATCTTATGCAGGAAAATTGTTTCATTCAGTCTTTCTTTAGGTTCTGTTATTCCAGAACACATTTAGAGGCTTGATTTAACATTGTTTCTGAGGGAAACTGGGGAAAGCTCAAGTATCTTCCTGGCTACTCCCTACCATCTTGGCTCTACCGCTCCAAATAGGTTTTTTGAAGGCAAGGAAATGATCAACCGAGAGATAACATACAAGGGAAAGAAACAAATACCTCACTAGTGCTTCCCAAATAAAAGAAAGTGGAGATGTCTCAGGGGTATTTATAATTTAAATGCTTTCACAAAATGGTTTTGGTTTCTCAAAGTGTGACTTATTAAGTAACTTTTGTCATAGCTTCAAATTCAAGTGACATTTAAAGAAAAACTTAATCCATATGCTTCTGAAGCTTTTATTTAATGTTGTTTTGTATGAACTATGTTTAGGAATGTTCCTAAGACTCCCTATATTACCCTCCCCCCTTTCACTTTCCCCCTTTAATCATGAAGTCATATTTTTTCCACAATTTAAGTCAAGTCTGGAAGAACTGAAATGTATTTCTAGTTTAAGAACTCATGGGGTTAGAATGAGTCAGAAACATAGCCCTGTAATAGAAGCTTTGAATACGTATGATAAAAAAATGATACTGAAACCTGCAGTAGCTGTGATTTTCACTTTTTTTAAATTTTTCAAATGGGTGGAAGGATATGGTTTCTGACAGTTTTATTTTTTGCATCATTTCCCTGTTTTTTTAATGCATCAGCAAAATTAAGCATGCCTAATTGTCACCAGGTGAAATTTTAAAAAGTCATTTTCTGGAGTACAAATCTATTCTTCCTCTACTCAGAGCAATGTTATTAGAGGTACTTCTTCTAATATAATTTGTTGTTGTTGTTGTTGTTGTTGTTGAGTCATTTCAGTGGTGTCTGACTCTTTGTGACCTTATTTGGGATTTTCTTGGCAATGATACTGGAATGTCTTGCCATTTCCTTCTCCAGCTCATTTTACCCAAGAGGAGTTAAGGCAAACAAGGTTAAATGAGTTGCCCAGGGTCACATAGGTAGTGTCTGAGGCCAGATTAGAACTGAAGATGATGAGTCTTTCTGACTTCAGATCCATTGTTATCCACTGTGCCACTTAGCTGCCTCATACATAAATGCACACACATGTATATGCATTATACAAATATATAAATATATTTCTTTATTTCTCCTTTTTAGTAATTTGAGTCAGGACTATTTCTATTATCTCTCCAGCAGAGGCTTTTGGGACCACTTCTACTTATCAGTGAATCAATCAACATGTGTTTATTAAGTGCTCGTTATAGGTTAGGCTCTGTGCTAAAATCTCTATACACACAAAGTAAAAAAAAAAATTAAAAGCATTTGTTTTCAAGATAATGGTGCTTTATTGAAGATTACTCATATGATCCCTCCTCCAATATATAATGTATCTTTCTCAGACTTCTATTCTTTGTCCTTTACTTCTATGTTTTCCTCATAATTCATCATTTTCTGTCTCTATCAATTATTTGTCATTTATCACAAACTGACTTAGTTTTAGCTGCTTTCATTTTAGTCATCTTTCTTCTATCTATAAATTAAAAAAAAACTTACTGAGAAGTAGATAACACATGCTTTTTACTATTTTTTTAAAAGGTCCTGACTGTTCTATCAGTGTTTTTAACAGATTAGGTATAAATTCCTTTCATTTGAAATTAGCAAGGAATTTTTCTTTGGTAGTCTGCTGCTCTGCCTTCCTTCTTAGGCAACTGTTTTATCTAGGGTTACCTATCAATTTAGAAATAAAAGACTTGGATGGAGGTATTTTGATTTAAGGGCAAGCTTTACTAATAATTTTATGACTCTACTTGTCCTCAGTTTCCTCATGTGGGAAATCCAAGAGTTAGACTAGATAAAATCTATGGTTATTTCCCTCTATAAAACTAATGATTTAATCTTTTCAGCTTTATCTACCAAATACATATTGGATTAATAGTCAGGAAATGTGGGTCAAAATTCCAAGTCTTCCAATTACTAGTTATTTAAATCACTTAGGTTCTGCAAGCCAGAATTTCCTGCCTCTTAATAATATGCACAATAATATTCGTAGTATTTAACTCACATTCTCATTGTGAGTAAAGATTTTTGTAAAGTACTGCATAAATGCAAACTAACAATAACAGTAATGATAATAATAAATAAATTCTTATAATCACAACTTTAGATACTACCTGATAAACTTAGGGAATTCATTATAGGAATAGGAGATAAAGGCACAAAATATCAAGGAATTAATAAAAGACAGTGGGCATATTTATCATTAATAGGACCACAAATAGGACCACAAATTAATAGGACCACAAATGTAAAGAGGAGTTGGTTTACACCTGATGTCTTTTATTTCCATTTTGCATGGCAGCACCCTATAGGATGTATTAATAACTTAAGTTGATAATAGAATATAGGTACGGGAAAGATAGATCCTAGGGCTAACCAAGCACAAGAAAATTCAAATATTCCTAAAGAATAAAGAGAAAATTTTCTAAATGGAAGCTGAGACTGTATTTATACTATTCTAAAACAACTAGTTGAAAAAAAATTGACTTGGGTTTTGTTTTCATCAGTCCACTATTTCTTGTAGTTCATTATTTTTTCTTGAATTGCTCAATCAACTGGTTATTTTTACAGTACTGAGACTTAGCCATAATTTTTATAGGATAAACACCATGGTTTATCTCAGGAAAACTATAAATATACACCACTAAATATAGCCACACATGCTCATGGTCTGGTATTAATGTCTCAGTTCAATTATTTGCTAGAATTTGTGTATATATGTGCATGTTTGTAGTGGGAGAATTTATAAAAGGAATCTTGATAAATTTATTTGCCCCAGGTTAATTAATAAACTTAAATAACAAAGGAGAAAGGAAAACAAATAATGAGGTAATCTGACATTTGAAAGGGGAGTCATCTGTCAAAGAATAACTTAGTTCCTTGAAGGGAATTATGTTTTGAATGTTGGGGAATGGGGATTTTTTATCACCTTGTCACATCTTCCACTCAAGTAAGGCATAGATTCTCACAGTGGATCTACTCACCTAGTAGGAAACGTTGAATTCAGCAGGGAGACAACCTATGGAGTCAAGACGCAAGATCAGTGAAGCTTTGAGTGGAAAAACTTCCCTGTTCCTGTGCAAAGTCACTGGCCCCAAAACCCAGATAAGTAACATATTGAGTATATTTGCTGCACCAAAGTGGACTAGAATAAGGACATTACAAGATGGAAAACAGGTTAGTACTAGAAGTACTATTTTTGTGAGTTGGTCAAGTCACACATGCTCCCTAAATTTCTACTTTTTTATTTGTGTATTCTGCGTGGTCACTCTTCCCACTGATGATAATAAGTATTAGACAGAAAATGTGTTCAAGATATTGATGGAGAAGAGCCTTTTTAAAAAAAATAGCTATACTTCTTATTATACCTTTACAGCAAATAACTTTGTTCTGAGTTAACTATTTCTTTGGGCCGTTAACAGTTTTTGAAGTACAATCCAACACAGCACCTGGTACCTGGTATCACCATTTCCCTGGGGTAGGGGGAGCATGAATATGAGTTGTGGGGAAAAAGAGAAGGGCCATTATATTTGAGCAAAGATCAATAACTATTGGCCCACATCCCCATTTTTCATTTCTATAAAATTTTTGTGTAATTATATAGATAGATGAATTTGTTATATTGTTTATTATTGTATAAATATGTAAATATTTGCATACATTTGCATACATTTAGAGATTAATATATTTCAGTTATATCTATATGTCAACATACAATAACAATTAAAATAACTGTATTTTATAGCACTTATTATGTGCCAGAAACTATGCTAATTGCTTTATAATTATGATTTCATTTGATCCTCACAACAACCCTTGGATATAGATGTTAATTTTATCCCCATTTTACAGATGAAATTCCTGCATACAGAGGTTAAGTAACTTGCCTAAAATCACACAGCTAGTAAGTTTCTGAGCCCAAATTTGATCTCAGGTCTTTCTGACTCCAGGGCCTGTGCTCTCTCCACTAAGCCACCTAACTGCCTCTTACTACATATATATCTAATAAATGAATTGTTAAGTGAATAGATATTTATCAAGAACTTATTAGTTGCCAAGCACTGAGGATACAAAAGGAAGGTAGGACGTAGTCTTGGTCTCAAAGAACTCACCATATAAAAGAGAAGAAATCATGGAAACGATGAAGTAACAAATGACATATATAGTATAAATTAGAAATGTTAGAGGGAAGGCGTTACATTTGAAAAATGAATGTGCATGCATGTGTGCATGTAAATAGATATGTGTACATCCACAATCATATATATGTTTGCACATACAATACACACATATATGCATATATACATATTCCCTTTTAAAAACAAAATATTTTAAAACTCAATGTGTAAACATATAGACTCAAGTGGATATATTTTTGGTGCATAGTTATACTTATTATTGTCATTTTGGCTATTCTCTACTCAAAGTCAAATTAAGGGCAAAAATTAGAGTACTGAAAGAAACATACATAATAATAAATGGCAGACATTCAGGTTGCACTTTAAGTTTTACAAAATGTAGTGATCTCATTACCTGTTCCAGATATTACTTAACTATGTAACTGAGTAAACTATTTGACCTCTGTCTGATTGAGTTTCTCCATCTGTGAAAGGGGGATAATAAAATCACATATCTCAGGGCTCTAATTACGATAAAATTAAATATTTATAAAGCAATTTTCAAACCTTGAATGCCTTTATAAAATTATGATCATCATCATCATCTTCTTCACCATTACCATCGTCATTATGAGAGTCTTATTAGGTCATTCTGCCCAGTTTACAGATGGGGGAACGAAGGTCAAAATTTCAAGAAATGAGGAATATTAAAAATAAGCATAGAAGGAAAGGATTTGGGGTTGGGGCAAGGGGTAAGTTTGGTTATCCCTTAATTTATAAATCCTCACCCTGAAGATGAGGAAACTTAGGTCCTATGAATTTAAGCTACCTCCTCCAGGTTAAACAGGTAGAAACATCAATGCCTAGAAACAAACCAAATCTTCTGATGTCAAGTTTAGAGCTCTTTAGAATATAACCTGCTAACTTAGTTGGATCACTTTAAACTCATGGGATGATAGTTGTTTCCTCCAGCAATTCACACCATTATTCCTGCAATGTTTGAAGATGAAGTAACATTACAGTATATTGCACTGTGGAAGGATTCCATCATGTACTAACAATAAGTACAAATTCCATACGTGTGAGGAGCAGTTCATATTTCACATGGAGGGGGGGGGGCTTTTTCTTACTTAGAGGTCCCACATAAACAAAAGAAAAGAAAAAAAGAGACAATTCTGTTCACAGACAATATAAAATGTATATAACAAAAAAAATACTTCCAATTTGAATCATAGTCCTATTTTTGTAGAAATTGTACCACACGATTATAGGAAATAAATAAATGTGTTTCTTAATGTTACTAGATGATTATAAGTACTCATATTTAAATTCATAAATGATAGAATTCCTTTTACACAGATATTAAGTATTATGTACATATTAATAATTTAATTTGAGTTCTAATATGCTCAGATTATGTAACATGTTTAGTTATTTTCTGAAGCTGAAATGTCAGGATTATAAATTCCCTTTTTTAAAAACTCATCATCATCGTGATCTTTATCAACATAGCTAAAATTTATGTAGCATTTACTATGTACCAGGTACTGTGCTAAGCATTTGAACTTATTACACATTCAAAAGTGGACTATTTTTAACCTCATGTAAATAACTTTATGCTTTTTTCCCCTAATCAGTTCTTTCTAAAATTATGTGATATTATCATAAGCAATGTACAACATGACCCAAAGTAAATTGAACTAAAATATAGAAGTGAAGATTCACTTTATCAGTTATTTTTTATTATTTGTTTTTTGAAGGTGACAAATAATGGCAGGCCAGTAAAGACATTAGGGATTTTCATGTGCTTTCTAGAATTTTATTCTAAAGAAATTTGCTTTCTCACTAAGACAAATGTAATTACTTTAAGGCATCTAAAATCTCCCTTAGGAATGTAGTTTTGAAGAAGCCCTTTTTAAATTCACTGAAGTTTAATTGTGAACACTCATAAAAATTGGTAATAAGAACCTTGCTGTCTAGATTACAGTATCAGGGAAATGATTTTGGTCTCACTAAATATAATCAGACCTCAGGAAGTATTCAGGCTTCTGTATGAGAGTTTTTAAAATCCAATTAACTTAATCTCCAGTTTCATTTCTGCAACCATTCAACATTATTCAACTATTGTGCATGATACTGCTGTTTTGGATAGGTAATTAGTGATGCTAAAATCATGAGCACTATTTCTAGGGTTTGTCACTTCTATCAGTAGAATGGCACTGAGCTTGCAGAACAAATTTTTCTGTAAAGGATGTTTATGATTGTTATTCTGCACATCTTTTCAACTGAGGCACTCATATAATCATAGATGGTTTTGAGACGGTACTTTCCAAAAACCAACTAAGAGCATTTTTAGCCAACAAAAAATTATTTGAACTGATATTCCAGACCCTTGAACCTAAAGGTGATTAATGCCTTGCTGATCAAATATAGCTCTCTCTGGTAAAACAACTGTACCTAGTCCTGCTGCTTAAATTAGACATATTGATTTGTTATTTTTTACTTTTCCTCAGGAAGGAACAGAAGTGGAAATCTGCCAACTTTCCAGACAGATTTGGATTTCAACCATGATCAGTTCAAGTATAATAACTTAATATTTTAAAGGAGATTGTGGAATCCATTCCCTTCTTTGATTTGGTAGTTTCTTGTTGGCGCATGTTGCAAAGAACATATTCTATCCTAGATTTTTCTACTAGTTGTATGCCCCAATTAAAAAAAATTAGTAATTAATTCCAGATGGTTGTTCTCAGAATTTAGGATATTAAGGTCATGTAATCACCAAAATACAAAGCAGGACTGAGAGAAGTGAAGGAAATAAAGACACATTATCTGGTTTAGTAGACTGGATTCTAGGTTACCTCTGTATTTAGAAAGTCAAGTGATCTCTATGTTTAAATTAATTCACTCCTAAAATCTGGAGTTCTCTTACATGATCTCTAATGATAAGAATTAATATTTCATGATCTCTCTCTCTCTCTCTCTCTCTCTCTCTCTCTCTCTCCTTCTGTCATTCCCTAAATTGCTCTTTTTCTTTTGTGTCTTTTACACATTTGCATTCCTTCTTCCCTTCTGTCTTTGTGTCTGTCTCTCAAATTACATTGCTTTGGTGGTCAAATAATTTTTGTTGAGACACCATAATATTAGGACTTTAGTTCAGTACAGATGACTAATCATAATATTGAGGTGCTCCTGTGTTGTCAAGGGCTACATAACCTAAATAAACAATGGCAGGTCCTACCAAGCTTAAAACTATTGAAAAGTCCTTGTATAGCTGATATTTTCAGGCTAGCTAAATTCATAGGATATATTCATCAAAATGTACTCATGTACTCATCAAGTAGTACTAAAATTTGGCCTTTTTAATTCATGGAATAGATGAAAATGTGCAAACACCTATTCTTGTGTGGCCTTCTTATGTTTCAACAACGAGAGGAGTGATGGAACAGATACAGAGATCAGAATCACAGTCTTTTTATGTAGACATTAATTTTATGATCCAGTCAGTCAACAAGTATTTATTAAACACTTCCAATGTGCTATGAAATGATGTAAATCCTGGGAATACAGACAAACAAAAAACAACAATAACAAAAGCCTTTATGGAATATGAGAGCTATATTTTAATTGGGCACTGTTGTTGTATCTATATAAAACAAAACTTATTTAACAATTTATGTGGAATCTGCTGATCTTTTTTTTTTATCTCTATTAGTACTCTTGGTTTTTATATCTCTTTTCATAGTCTTAGTGAAATTCATAAGCCTGCTTTTCCCAAAATATCCCTGACAGGTCTGACATCATACCTGAAATTGCTACCATTAGAATCACTCTTTAAAACAATTAATCAATTTTAAGTTTTAGTTTACAACATTCATTTCATCAAGTTTTTGAGTTTCACATTTTCTCCCTCTCCCTCTCCTCCCGCCTCATCACCCAAGACAGCATGCAATCTGATATAGGTTCTATATATACCTCCAAACTAAACATCTTTTCATAATAGTCAAGTTGTAAACAGGAAGTATAACCAATGGAATGAACCATGAGAAAGAAGAAAGAAAAGAGAAGCAAAAACAACAACAAACAAAAAAAGAGTGCAAGTAGTGTGCTTCAATCTGCATTCAGACTCTACAGTTCTTTCTCTGGATGTGAATTGCTTTTTCCATCATGAGTCTTTTGGAGTTGTCTTAGAACCTTGCATTACTGAGAAAAGCCAAATCTATCAAAGTTAATCATCAGAGACACTGTAATTATGTATAATATTCTCTTGGTTCTGCTCCCCTCACTCAACATGAGTTCATATAAGTCTTTCCAGATTATTATGAAGTCCATCAGCTCCTCATTTCTTATTGCACAATAGTATTCTATTACATTCATATACCACAACTTGTTCAGCCATTCCCCAATTGATGGGCCTCCCTTTGATTTCCAATTCTTTGCTACCACAAAAAAGAGCTGCTATAAATATTTTTGAACATATAGGTCCTTTCCTCACTTGTATGATTTCTTTGGGATACAGTCCTAGAAGTGATATTGCTAAGTCAAAGCATATGCACATTTTTATAGCCCTTTGGCCAAAGTTCCAAATTGTTCTCCAGAAAGGTTGGACCAGTTGACAACTCCACCAACAACGTATTATGTTCCAGTTTTCCCAAATTCTTTCCAGCATTTATGATTTTCCTCTTTTGTCATGTTAGCCAATTTGACAGGTAAGATGGGGCACCTAAAAGTTGTTTTCATAAACATTTCTATGATCAATAGTGGTTTAGAGCATTTTTTCTTATGACTATAGATATATTTAATTTCTTCCTATCAAAACTGCCTGTCCATATCATTTGACCATTTATCAACTGAAGAATGACTTGTATTCTCATAAACTTGACTCAGTTCTTTATATAATTTACAAATAAGGCCTTTATCAGAGATACTGGTTGTAAAAATTCCCAATTTTCTGCTTCTCTCCTAATCTTGGTTACATTGGCTTTGTTTGTACAAAAACGTTTCAATTTAATGTAATCAAAATTACCTATTTTGCATATCTTAATGCTCTCTATCTCCTGTTTGGTCATAAATTCTTCCCTTTTCCATAAACCTGACAGGTAAACTATTCTTTGCTCCCCTAGATTGCTTATAATATTAGCCTTCATATTAAATCATGAACTCATTTTGACTTCATTTTGGTATATGATATGAGATATTGGACTATATCCAGTTTCTGCCATACTATTTTCTGATTTTCCTCGCAATTTCTGTCAAATACTGAGTTTTTATCCCAGAAGCTAGAGTCTTTGGGTTTATCAAACAGTAGATTACTATAGTCATTGACTGCTGTATCTTGTGTACCTAACCTATTCCACTGATTCACAACTCTACTTCTTAGCCAGTACCAATTAGTTTTAATAACTGCTGCTTTATAATACAGTTTAAAATGTGGTATGGCTAGGCCACCTTTCCTAGCATTTCTTTACATTAATTCCCTTGATATTCTGGATCTTTTGTTCTTTCAGATGAATTTGTTATTTTTTCTAGCTTTATAAAGTATTTTTTGGTAGTTAGATTGGTATAGCACTAAACAAGTAAATTAATTTCCATAAAATTGTCATTTTTATTATATTAGCTGAGCCTAACCACGAGAAACTGATGTTTTTCCAATTATTTAGACCTGACTTTATTTGTGTGAAAAGTGTTGTGCAATAGTGTTCATATAGTTCCTGGATTTGTTTTGGCAGGTTGACTCCCAAATATTTTATAATATCTACAGTAATTTTAAATGGAATTTCTATTTCTATCTATTGCTGTTGGGATTCTAAAGTCACTCTTTTGAGTTAAGGCATTATCTCCCCAAAACTCATAGTAAAATATAGAAGGCTTCATGAAATGAATAGCATCATTAAATATTACAAATGTATTTGAGAGCTGGAAAATAGGGTTCTGAAAAATTATGACGTGTTAAAGAAAAGCTTTATAGTGATTGCTTACGTTGGTGGAGTAAGTAGATGAGTTTAGAACATAGAGTATTTTTAGAAAGGGTAGTCCCAGTGGGAGCTATATATTCTGGGGTTAGAAGATCATTAATCAGTCACCCAGAAGGGAAAATGCTAAAGATACATGTAATTTTTTTTTTTTTTTGGTTTATCCACCACATAGAATTGTGAACATTTTGAAAGAATTGAATGAGATGATATTCAAATAACTCTGAGCAATGTTATAGAATTTCTTAAGGGGATTTTTGATAGGATTAATATAAGTACTATTTTGCTTTTTAACAACTCAAGGTAATGTATATAGTGATGAAATTGCAGTATATTACACTTTGATTTCTGAACTGAGCATTTCTTACAAATTTCTCACTTGAGGTATAGTGACAAATCTATATGTGTATGTCATTGAGGATAATAGTGTTTGAGCTAACTACTTTTAGTCATACAAAGTATGTCAACATATCTTTATTATAATGAGACCACCAAAATTGCTCAGGTAAAATTAACTTTATACCTGTTTTCTATAGTACTTCAAATTTTGCAATGTTATTTATATATCATCCCATTTGTGACTCTGTTCTTATGGATTCAGTAAATTATTACCTCTCTCATGGTATTGCAATAGCTCCATAATTGGGTTTCCTGCATTTAGTGTCTTCCATCTCTAATCTTACAGATTCCCAATTTCCTCTAGCTCAGGTCTGGCCCTGTTACATATGTTTTTAAGAAGCTTGCCTCTGGGACAAAATGTAAGTGACTTTGTTGCAGGAATTTAAAACCCATTCTTATCTTTTTCCAGCTTACATTTCTAGATCATCTGTTTCAACTCACATTACTCTCCTTCATACATTCTACTAAACTACTTCTTGTTTTCAGTACACAGCAATCCATCTTCTATCTCGTATCTTTATAAATGGTATGTGCTATATGAGAAGTGATCATTTTTCTATTATATTAGTAACGAATTATTAAATTAGGATTAAGGCTTTTTCTCTCTATTTCCTCATTCAGGGACCAACCCCAGCAAACCAGTCATCCAGTTAATCTCTGAAGAACATTGCTGATAGATGAGTTTGCCCATTTCCTCCAGGAATGTGTTCTCAAGTAGGAACCCACCCAACTAGAAGGCTTTATTTCTGTTTAGAGTATAAACAGAATCTAATCTAGGTGAATTCCAGCCTGAAGTCTATGTCCTTGTACCCTACTACCATTGGATTTTAGGGTAACCACAAGAAGCAACCTGACCAGAGTGGTCTGGGTAGAGATGGTTTGTTAAGATTGCTGGAGGCAGCTGAATCTCATGATCAAGCCATGTTATCAGCAGGAGGAGTTTAAGGTTTTCAGCCCACCTCTTCATTTGAAAGTCCACCCTTCTTGTTAGCTCTTCACAAATAAGGGCTGTTTTTCACCTGTCAAAGGCTTCCTCTTTTCTAAAGGTATTTAAGCATTCAGGGATCTTCACAGTTTTGTTTTTGGTTTCCAAGAGAAACCACTAACCATCAATTGATTGATTATTAGTTATCCCAATTAATAAATTGATGATTAATTACCCAGAAACTCTGTCTCTTGGGCTTTTCATTTTTCTCAGCTATGCCTGAAATATTTTACCTAATGACTTCCACTTTTAGGATTTTACTAAAATTTACTAATTCTTTTCAGTGTTTATCTCAAATGCCTATTTTTATATGAAGCTTTTCATGATAAGCCATTATTATTTTTTTCCTATGTGTTATAGATATGGAATAGTCTACAAAGAAAAAGGATCTTCTTTGGCATATATTTAGATATCACCTGCCTAGGTTTAATTCAAGAAAGTAGGTAAAAACAGGAATAGACAGTTTCTTACCATATACTTTAGAGGTACTTATAATTTTGTGAGGATGAAAAGTCTCTGATTGTGAAGTCAGAAGAAAAAGATTTGAGGGCTGCTGAGTAAGAAGGAAGTGCATATACAAAAATGACAACCTATGCCTCTATTTTTCTCTTTGTCATTTGTTTTTCTTTAAAGTTTTGAGGAGATAGGACTACTTTGCACTACCTTTCTAAAAGCCTAATTGAGGAAGGACATTGGCTGTTTCTCACCATGCAATGGTGTCTGTGATTGCATAATTGCCTTTGTCTTTAGTTTTTGATCTTTTTTTCTGGTTTTAGGCAAATGAATATTCCCATGAGGATATATCCAGGCAGCAAACTTGTAGTTCCAGAGATATAAAGTTCTCATCAAAAGTTTTACTGGTGACTGTAGGTGGTAGCAATGGCTACTGAAGTGCCTAACAGCTACAGAATCAGTAGCAAATGGATATAAACGTGTGGTCTCTGAGGAATTAGGGAGATTTAAGAAAGTGACTACTTGTGGTAGAGTGAAGTATCAGATAGGAATTCTAAAAAGGCACTAACTCTCAAAGAATTGCTGATAGGAGGAACCCATGTACACCCTGAAAAGGGATTAAAATAACAAGAACAACAACAACTTCATGGGCAAGAGGTAATGTGATGCCCCTTTGCTATATACATACATACATACATATATATGTATATATATACACACACATATATATTTATATATATATAATATTTTTTTCTACTTACGTGTGTCAAAAATGCCACACTTTTCTCATGTATTTATGGGACAGTGTGCTTTAGTTTTTTAGGAGAGCGTTTTATAAAAATTATTCTTGTTATAACTTTTTTAGTAAAACAATTTTCTAATTTCTCAGTTCTGTGACCAACAAGATGGTAGACTAGACAGTTTCTACAATCCCCATGACCTCTCAAGCCTTCTCAAAGTGGAAATTATGGGTGAAATATGGAGCAATTTCAGTTGTTTCCCTGATATGGGAAACCAAGAATCCAAAGAAGTCTAAAAATTAAAATCACTAATTGATTGATGCTCTCTGACTCCGAACTCACTCAGTACCCTTCCCCCACCTCCTTAGCTACTATCAGTGAGTCCACACTAGCAGATAAAAGGAAACAACACATGTTTAAAGCAAAATCCATCCTTATACCTCATTTCTCCCTCTCTCTTTCAAGTGCCATAGAGATCTTGGCTCCAAGCTGTGCAAGTTTACCCAAGACTCATCAGTCAGCTTAGACACAGCCAATGCGTATGAGTGGAGAGCCTGCCAGGAATTCCAACCTGTTAGTACTTAGATGTCAAAGTTTTGCATTGCCAGTATCTTTGAATTGTCAGTCCCAAAGAAAGTAGCTTCTAAAATACTTGTTTTGGGCCATGGTACTAATGAACAGAGTTAAGGAAACAGGTTACTAGGAAAAGATACTGTACAAGTGGGGAGCTGTTCAAGACTTCGCCAAACCTGAGGGAAGAGCAAATAATCCAGCTAGGGCCAGTTCTGACCATGCAAAAATCATCTGAGTCCATGACCTAGACTGGTGACCCATGAATTGTGTAGTGTGGGAGAAGGCTGAGACACTTGGATATCCAGCACCAAAGGAAACCAAGATCACCAGAAAGGAAATAGAGCTATCCCATCAAGATGGTATGAGGGGAATCTTAGACCTAATGGCCTCACAGGCAAAGTCTATCGAGCTTTTAGTGTTCCTACTTCACAAATTGTTTTCAAAAAATGAAAAATGACCTTACAAGAATTCTTCTATGGTACAAATATAGTCCTATTACCTAATCCAAGGAAAGACAGCAAAGATAAAACATGTTGAGAAATCTGTATGTGGATATCATTAATGAATATTAAGAAATTTAAAAAAAAAATCCTATCAAGTAGATCACAGCAAATTATCCAAGAAGTCATTCATTATGACCAAATGGGGTTACATTAGGAATGCAAGGATGGTTCATTATTAGGAAAGTATCCAACATTATTAATTATATTAAAAAGTAAAATATTTCAAAACACATGATTTTCTTAATAAATGTAGAAAAAGCCTTTGATAAAATACCAAATTCTTTTATGCTAAAATCCCTACAAAGTACATGCATAGAAGGATTTATTAAAAAGTATCTACCTAAAGCCAAAAGTAAGCATCATTTAATTTTTTTTTTCCAATAAATATTAGAGGAAAACAAAGCTGCTCACAATCCCCCATTATTATTTCCTTTCATTCTGGAAATGGTAGCAAGAGCAATAATCCAAGAGAAAGGAATTAAGGAAGATATGTAAAGAGGAGATAAAGTTATCTCTGTTTGCAGATGTTATGATGGTTTACTTGGAAAACTATAGGGAATCAGCAAAAATATTGAGACAATGAATAGTTTCTTCAAAGTGGCAGATTACAGAATAAGTCCTCAAAAGTCAACAGCATTTGAATATAATAATTAGAAATACAAAGAACAGGGG
>JAQQSZ010001894.1:0-14928 GCA_028646595.1 Phalanger gymnotis | reverse complement strand
TCATTGACTTTCTGTGGGGTTTCAGAACATTAGGTTCAATTCAATTCAATTTGCTTCATCGAGTATTTATTAAGGAGCTACTATGTTCTCAACAACTATGCTAGGCACTGGGGAAGTACTGACCTCTGCTTGCTTATTTTTAATTCCAGACAATTGATCTGAAGGTTCTTTCCCAGCTCTTTAGGAGCCAATCTGACAAATTTGTATTGTGGGCATACTCACAATCACTTCTTTTGAGTATTTTCCAAGATAAGATATTCTCCTGTGTCTGCTTCTCACCTTTTTCCCGGCATCCCCCCTTCTCATGTGGAAATTGTTTGGAACTCAGAACTATGTCATTCAGATACAGCAGCTGTTAAAGTTTACTAATTATTCTTCAAATGTGGACAATATTAGGACCCAGCATACACATAATCTTGCTGGCTGGCCACATATACTGGGGACAACTGTATGTCCCCACCATGTTCCTGTAAATATCATCTTTGCTCCTGACTTTTCATGTGTGGGGTTTTACTTATCTGTGTACATGTCATATTCACTAACAATCCTGTTTCTCCAACACTCCTGCTCTTAATCCTGGAATGAGAGAGGCTGGGCTTCTAGAAAAATAGAGATAGATACTATTGTACTCTGAACTGATCAGATCTGGTACATTACATTTATTCTGGATGTCACAGTTTATAAAAGGCATTAATAATCTGGAAGTCATTTAGAAGAGGGGAATCATGAAGATCAAGAGCCTTGAGTCCATGTTACATAAGGATTGGTTGAAGGAACTGGGGGTGTTTAGCCGAAAGAAGAGAATTTTCGGAAGAAATCAATTAATAGTCCAAAAGTACTTTGTAACTGTTAGGTACAACACATACGTACTTGAGATAAAAAAAGAAGCAAAGCAGTCCATGTGCTCAGGGAACTTACATTCTAGATAGGCAGACAACCTACATCTATATAGGCATATATAAAATGAATACAATGTAATCTCGGTTGAGGGGAGGTGGCTGGAAGACACCATCATTTGGGGGAATAACAAAAAGTCTTATGCAGAAGGTGGCACTTGAGTTGAGTCTCGAAGGAAACCAGGGATTCCTATAGTCAGGGATGAGAAGGGAGTGTATTTCAGGCCTGGGAGACAGACAGCTATTGGAAAGGCATAGGATCTAGAATCTTGTATGAAGAATCAAAGCATGCATGAAGAAGGAGAATGTGCAATAAGATTGAAAAGATAGGAAAGACCCAGACTGTGAAGAGCTTTAAATGCCAAAGGAGCTAACATGGAACTAATAGAGTTAATATGGAGTCACTGGTGTTTACTGAATAGGGGAGGTGGCATGGTCTTTAAGAAGGACTTGCCCTTCAGGAAGAGTAATTGGGTGGTAGTGGGAATGGACTTGAGATAGACAGATAAATTCAGAAGCTATCAAAATAATACAGGCAAGAGGTGATAAATGCCTAAAATACTGTAGAAGCTGATTTAGTGAGGAGAGAAATGGAAAGATTTGGTAACAGATTGGATATGTGGGGTGAAAGATAGTAAGGAGTCTAGGATTGTATCCAAATTATGGGAATAATCTATATTAAAATTATAATCTGACCTATAGCTGCTGCTGAGCCCACTGAGAGAGACTGTAGAGAGAGAAAATAAAAGAGACCCAGAATAGAGAGTTAGAATACACTTAAAGTTAGGGGGAAGAAAATGGGCAATGGTAAAGCAAAGAAGACTGAGGAGTGGCGAGGCATATCGAGGGAGAACCAAAAGAACAGTGGCATAAAAACTCAGGAAGAAAATAATATATATGAGGAGAGGGTAACAGTGTCAAATACTTCAGAGAGATAAAGAAGGACAAATGCTGAGAAAAGATCATTAGCTTCAGCAATTAAGAGATTACTGACAACTTTGGAGAGAGCTGTTTAATTTGAGTAATGAGATGGGAACCAAATTACAGGGAGTTGAGAAGTGGGGAGGGATGAGCAGAGAAGAAGAGGAGATGTATAGCAAATGACATTAATTTTCAGTAAAATTTGAGTTAAGATCTTTAGCTGAGAGAGAGAGGGAGGAGTAGTGGGGAAAGCTAGAGGAGATTTAAAAAAGGTTTGTGACAACTGATGTGGGGAATGAGATAGTGAATCACTTAGGGAAGAGTAAAAGGATTGCCATGTTGTGAAGTCCCAGGTGAGATTAGGGGTAACTCAAGTTTGTGCTGAACCTAGTTATGGTTGGATGACTTCTTTCCAGTCCTGTTAAACAGCACAGGAATAGGAATGAAGGAGTTCAATAGTGAAGGTAATCCAGGGTTGGGTTTGACAAGGAGCAAAATATCTGAGAGTAGAGGATAGTATACAGTTGAATTAATTCATTAAAAGATTAAGATAGTCAACAAGCATTTATTCATTGCTTACTCATGCCAAGCACTGTCCTAAGTGCTGGGAGTGCAAAGAATTCAAACCAAATCAAACCAGACCAAACAACATCCCCCCTCTCTCAGTTCCTGCTCTCAAGCAATGTACATTCTAATGGGGGAGACAATATACAAATATCTAGGTGTATATATGTGTGTGTGTGTGTGTGTGTGTGTGTGTGTTTGTATGTATGCTGTACCTATACACACATAGTATATGAAAGCACTCTAAAAAGGCTAGGCTTTAGTAGTGGGGGGACTAGGAAAAGCCTTTTAAAGCAGGTGACATTTGAGCTGAGTCTTGAAGGAGGTCAGGGAAACAATGAATTCCAGGTGTGAGGGAGAGCCAGCGTAAAGTCATGGAGCCAGGAGATGGAGTGTTGTAGTCCAGGAAGTGCAAGTAGACCAGTGTATCTGGATCATAGAGTGCCTAAAGAGGAGTAAGGTTCATAAGAAGGTTGGAAATGTAGGAAGGGATCAAGTTGTAAAGAGTTTTAAATGTCAAATGGAAAAGTTCAATTTGATTCTGGTGGTAATAGGCGGTCACTCGGGCATATCGAGCAGGGAGGTGATATAGTCATACCTCTGCTCCAGAAAAATCATCTCGGCATGTGAATAGAGCATGGATTGGAATAGGGAGACAGATGCTTGAGGTGGGGAGCTTGGGAAGAGAGGCAAGTATAGTTAGAGGACGATTAATGAGCTGGGAAAGTGCAAGGATTGGAGTTCATGAGGAATAGGTTTACTAGGCTCGGTTGTCTTTCATTC
Organism: Phalanger gymnotis; assembly: GCA_028646595.1. NCBI lineage: Eukaryota > Metazoa > Chordata > Mammalia > Diprotodontia > Phalangeridae > Phalanger > Phalanger gymnotis. The sequence continues at coordinate 11,764 of JAQQSZ010001894.1, read as the reverse complement.
TCAAAGAGGACCAGAATCACATCATTATACTAGTCAAATTACAGTGTGTCCAACTGTGGCCGATCAGACTAATGCTAGCTTGGAATGCTCTACCACAGGTCGGGTATGAATGGTCTATGTGAACATTTGGAGTGGATTCTCTAAATGTGTGCATCTCACGTTTCTTTTGAGCTGTCTCAATTCTGCTTTGTTCATAGAGCACAGCACCTTCTCTGATGAGGGCATGCCATATCGAGTGGTTCTGTGCCAGTATCTCCCATATCACAAATCAATTCCAAAGTTCTTAAGAGGAACTTCGAGAGCGTCCCCGCATTGCTTCTTCTGTCCACCATGTGAACACTTGCCTTGTGTGAGTTTTTTATAAAATAATCTTTGGCAAGCATAAATTTTGCATTCGAACAACCTGGCCAGCCCATTAGAGTTATGCTCTCTGAAGCAGAGTTTGAATGCTTGGCAGTTTAGTTCAAGAAAGGACCTCAGTGTCTGGTACCTTATCCTGCTAGGTGATCTTCAGAATCTTCCTAAGACAATTCAAATGGAAGCAATTCAGTTTCCTGGCATGGCACTCGTACACTGTCCAGGTTTCACAGGCATACAACAATGAGGTCAGAACTACAGCTCTGTAGACCTTCAGTGTGGTGGTCTCCTGGCTCCATGACTTTACACTGGCTCTCCCTCATACCCGGAATTCTCCACTTCATCGTTTCCCTGACCTTCTTCCTTCAAGACTCAGCTCAAATCTCACCTGCTTTAAGAGGCTTTTCCTAATCTCCCAATACTAAAGCCTAGCCTTTATACAGTGTTTTCATAAACCATGTGTGTATTCACACTACATACATACAAATACACATCCATATACACTTAGACATTTGTATATTGTCTCCTCCATTAGAATATGCATTTCTTGAGAGCAGGAAATTGTGTGTGTGTGTGTGTGTGTGTGGCGGGGGGTGTTGTTTGGTTTGGTTTGGTTTGAATCCTTTACACCTCTAGCACTTAAGACACTTTTTGGCATTAGTAAGCAATGAATAAATGCTTGTTGACCATCTCAGTCTTTTAATGAATCAATTCAATTGTATACTATCCCCTACTCTCAGATGCCTTGCTTCTTGTCAATACCTCTTCTCTCCCTCACTTTCCTTAGGAGCCTCCCAAACACTAAACTGGCTCTGACAATGTGTGCTTCAACTTCATTATCAATGTGTACATCCCTGGAAAGTACAACACCAAGGTAAGTGAATTTATCCACAACATTCAAAACTTCTCCATTTGCTGTAACTGATGGCTCTATTTATGGATGGTGTGGTGGTTGCTGATGGAGCACCTGTGTTTTCTTGGTTTTAATTGTTAGGCCAAAATGAGCAAAAGCAGTAGAGAATTTATCCATACTTTGTTACATCTCAGCTTCAGAGACTGCATTGAATCCATAATCATCTGCAAACATGCACCAATACTCCTTTCCATTTTGGTCTTGGCTTGTAGCCTTTTCAAGTTGAAGAATTTACCATCAGTGCAGTAGCTGACCTTGGTGCTGTGTTTGTCCTCATTGAAAGCATTTGTCAATGACTGAAAACTTCATGCTAAAAAGCATAGGAGCAAGCCACAGTCTTGTTTCACTCCATTTATATAGCACTTTAAGGCTTACAAGGTAACAACTTATTTTTATAAAAACCCTGGGAGATAGTAACTATTATTACCCTTGTTTTACAAAGTAGGAAAGAGATGCAGGCAAAAGTTAAGTGACTTTCCAGGGTCACATAACTAATAAGTGTCTGAGAGCACATTTTAAACTCAGGTTTTCCTGACTCCAGGGCCAGCACTCTGTCTTCTCCACAATTATATGATGGTATGATACTATGTTATGATCATATTTTCCTAGCTACTGACAGGAGAATATGATAATGTAGCATCCTGGAACAACTGCTCTTCAGTGTTATGTTGGTGGGTTGGCTGCCAACACCCAGCCTGGATTGCTAGACTCTTAGATATCCCTGGTTTACAATGTGTCAGGCACTGTGTCTCACATTTAGAACCCTTTATTCATTCATTCAGTTATTTATTTATTTATATTTTTTGACAGCCAAAGAAAAACAAAGCAAAGTTTATTAAAGATTCGCCATAATAGGTAGACTCTTAGGGAGCCTGAGCATTTGTAACACTAATGCCAGCAGGCCAGATTGAACCTTGAACTACATTGAATCTGAGCCAGAGCCCTTGATTTAGATTGTGGTTTTCATAATACTTCTCACTGGAAGGGTGCTTAGGATTTTCTACTCCCTCCCTATTATTTTATGGATGAGAAAAATGAGGCATAGAGAGGGAAAGTAGCTACCCTGAGGTCACACAGGTATTCAGTAGCATTGAATCCAAGTCTCCCAAGTTTGGATCCAGTGTTTTTCCCATTTTACTAGTCATTAAAGATTGATGAACTTCTACTAATTTGTGTAATTTACATGATTTGATTTTTTTGTGTTGAAGGTGTCCTATGTTTTTACAATTATTTTTCTATGTTCTCTCCCTGCCCTTAAGTAACTCTTCCCTTGTAACAAGGAAAAAGGGTAAGCAAAACTAATAGATACAGTGACCTTTTGTGACAGTGTATGCCACATTCCACACTTATAGATCCCCAGTTCTCCAATGAAATGAGAGAGGTACATTTATTTATCTATCATCTGGGACTTTACTGGTCATTATAATTACATAGTATTTGACTTCCTTCTATTGTTATTCTGAACTCGTACTATTATAGTAGTATATATTCTTTGCTTGAGCTCTTCCTATTTGAAAGAAAGAAAGAAAGAAAGAAAGAAAGAAAGAAAGAAAGAAAGAAAGAAAGAAAGAAAGAAGCTTTATTAAACACACATTATATGCCAAACACTTTGTTAAGCACCAGAAATCCAAAAACTAGCCAGATAGTCCCTCGTGTCGAAGAATTGAGTTTTAGTGGGGAGATAACACATAAGAGAAAGTTCAGTTGCAAGGCAGATGACAAGCTCTAGGGGTCCTTAGTTGATTGGCCTAAGTGTTGGCGGGCTGGAGAGAGTAGAGGCTGGGTAGATGCTATGTTCTAGGGGATCTCAAGAGTTGGTGTTAGATCAAATGATATGGCCTGATGGTCCTCCATATTCCCCTAGAAGGGATAGAGTTGGTGACTCATATCTCATTTAAGCCATATGAACAGGCAATCCATATTGGTTCCATGTGATCCAGAGTCGTGGAAGGAGCCAAGAGGGAAGGGAGAAGATGATCCCAGTGATGGTGGATCTTGCAGACTAACCATCCTGGATGGGTTCTGGGCAGCTCTAGATCAGGGGAGGAATCAAAGAGTGAAGACTGCAGTGGGTAGACATTGGTTCCTACGAGCTTCCCGCATTTCTCTGAATTTCTTTTATTTGTTATTTCTATAACAAAGGTTATTCAATATTCACATACCATAATTTGTTCAAACATCCCCCAATAAATGGGAACCTACTTTGTTTCCACGTCTTTGTGTAATCTGAATTTTTCTTGAGGGATCGTGAGACCACTATTTACCTAATATTTTAGGAATCAAACCACATTCAAAGTTATTCACTTTGGTATCCTATAACAACTTGAGAAAATTTAAAAAGGACATAATGCTTTCCAGAGAACTAATTCATAAGTTACTTTAAAATACAAAGTATCAGGAAAATACAGAAGAGTCCTTCTTGGGGTCGATGTGTGGGGAATAGTATACTGCATAGGATAAATTTGTGCCCAGTAGGAAGGGCTACATCAGCAATATCTGACACTCAGTGCCAAGGGGACAGGTGCAGATGACCAGCAGCTTTCTCAGAGAGGCACCAAGAGCGAAACCTCAGCTCCAGCAATTAGTGTAACGAGAAGTCTCTGATTTTCTTCCCTCCCAGGCTGGCATGGCAAATTGTTTTTCCCGCATTCATTTGGAAATAATGCAGTGTCTGGGCATTCCTTATATCACACCATTTCCTGCCCTCTCTGTCTCATCTAGATTAAAATGAAAGCAGAAATTTTAATCAAGAAATATGTTTGCTTTGACTGTTAACCCCTGCTTTTTTGCTGAATTGTTTTGAACGTCCTACTCTTCTGATTAGTAATAATTTATTCTCCCTGCCTCTTTCCTCCCTTTACCAGCCACCCCCTCCTCCCCTACTTTGACATCAATTCCTGTTATAATCACTTACATTTAAAATATGTTCTGGGGCTGCACATTTGGAGAGCTTTGGAGTATTCTAGTCCCACCAAAATGTGAATGGAATGAATAATGGATCTTCATGAATATATTTATTTCCATCCCTTAACTAGTAGGAGACTGTAAGTAATCCAATCTATGATGAAGCCATGTAATGACTTAAAGACCAAGGACATCTGCTGTTTAAAGATAGCTTTTAGCTCTCACCTACAGGAAATGATAAAAGAAAATTATTTTTTTACAGCCATAAATATTCCAGATGGAAAAAGTGCCATCTGAACATTGTTCATATATTAATGTACTAATAAATTAGTAGTGTTATTAATCATGGGTGAGCACTGTGGATCATAGTGATTGTCCTTTTTTAAAGCCAAATTCTAGCTAATGCTAACTTTAACCAAAGAGGTCTGGATAATATTAAAATTTTTCAAATACTAAATAGAAAGGTTTTACTTATTAACTGGGATCAAGAAGGTCTCATTCACCTTCTTGAAATGCATTGGCCAGACTATGCTGTTTCTGATCCAGAGTTTGGACTTCAGCTCTAATACATCTAAATGTATTTAATAATAGGAGATATGAAGCATTTTCCACATTAAGATGTTTTCCAGAATTCTAATGAACAAAATGGAAATGAAAACAATCAGCAGACAATTTTGGAAATTTTAAAGCAATCTATTTTAAATTACCTTAAAAGCTGAAGATGTAGAAAACTGTGCTTATGCTTAAATATATAATTTTAGGCATAAAACACTGTAACTTATAGCTCAAGGTCCCCTGAATGCTCTAGGCTCACACAAATTGGATTTGATTTCCTAAAGGACTCATTTCCTTCTTGCCTTGTTGCCCCCACCCAGAGTTTACTCTGGGAAAATCACAATTTAATTCATGTCTAGATTCGCTGAAGTAATGAAGGCATATTGAATGGATCACAGTCTTAATTTTATCCTATAGAAAATATTTAAATGTAAAGGATGCACAGGAGATCACAAGTACATGAAGAAAGCACTTAAATCATACACAGTTGTCCTTAGAAGTAATTGAATTCAGAGTTGCTATCTGGGCAGTATTCTGGCATTCCCATAAAATTCTCATGTTCTTCCAGAGTTCTATATGATTCCTCCCAAACTCAGTGTCCCTTGTGATTTGTTCTTCCCATAGAAAGCAAAAAAAAAAAAAATTGGCATTGTTATCAGTGATCTTTCAAGAGTCTGATGGGGTTCCCTCAAGCAACATGTTTCTTGTTTACTCAGCAACTTTTGACATTGTTGACTATCCTTTCTTTCCTGGATACTCTTACCTCACTGTAATTTCATTGCTATGTTCTCTGGCTCTCCTTTTAACTTTCTGATTCCTCCTTTTCAGTCTCTTTTGTAGGATCATTGGTCATATACCACTCCTTAACTGTAAGTCTACCCTAAGACTCTGAAGTCTATTTCAATTCTCAAATGATGTGATTCTAGGAAAAGATTTAATCACTGATTGGTTAAGTGGGTTAGTGAGTCATGAGCTGAGGAAGATTCTGAGATGAGAATTGTGGTTACTGGAAGTATAGTGGTATACTCAAAAAATTAGGCAAATTAGGATGATGAGTGGGTTTGAGGGAAAGGCCACAAAGGAAAGATGGAAAGAAACAAATTTTTATTAAGTGCCTTCTATGTGGTAGGCACTATACTAAGTGCTTTTCAAAAATCTCATTTGATCCTCACAACAACCCTGGGAGGTAGGTGCTATTATCATTATTCTTTTTTTGACAGTTGAGGAAATCAAGGTAGGGAGAGGTTAAGTGAATTGCCTAGGGTTACACAGCATTCAGTGTCTGAGATTAGATTTGAGTTCTCTACAAGCTATTTTGGAAATTTTGAGTTTGTGTGATATTTCAATGGTGATGATACTTAACTGGAGCTCCAGTGGAGAATGGGCCCAGTGAGCACAATTGCATGCCTTTCTCCACAACTGTTCAGCCACATATGAGCAGGAGCAAAGAAGGTAGTTAATGTGAATAAATTAAGGTAGAGATTTGGAAACGAATGAATGGCACTGTCATGCTAGGGATTCATGGGTTAACCGAGGGTCAGTTTTGAAAGGAGGAGAGTATGAATGGGTCAGGGGGTAAGGCATAGGAACAAAGTAAGGAATAAAATGACAGGAGTTTGTAATGAGATATAAAATATGGTCAAAAGTGATGAGACACAAGGAGACATGGGAGGAGAGAAGGCTGTGGTCATAGGGGAATCTCCAGGTTCTGGACCATAGAGGTGGAACATTTGTGGGTAATGATGAAATCAAGGATATGGCTCTTCTCTATGTGTGGCTGAGGTGGAACAAATGTGCTGATCGTGAAAGTATAGAAGGTTGATGAACAGGGAAATAAGAGCATTTGAGGGGATATCAACATGTAAATTGGGTTCTCCAAGCTTGAAGGCATTGGTGTCTGGAGTGAAGAGGAAAACTGTTATCCAAGAACTGAACTCTCTGAGTAAGGAACAAGGCCAGTAAATGAATGCCACTAGGATCTGGATAGAGCGAATGAAGCTGAAATGAGGAGAGAGGTGGCTGGAGCGATGGTGACAAGGGAAACGTTAGAAAGTAGTACTGAGGATTAAGAAACATCTCTATTCTTCCTTTTGGCCTAGTGTGTCAAGAGTCCTGAGGGAAGGAACATCTGAGACTGGCCAGGCTGGCCATAGATTCACTCTTCTTTGAAGACATAGTTGGGCGAAGACAAGAACAGAAGTATGACAAGAGTTGTGCTTGACTGGCCATTTGTTAATAATATAATTGGAGAATTACAATAGAAGGAGAAGGCAGAGCAAGATAGAGACTCAGGTTCGGCAGGACTAACAAGGAGGGGGTTGAAATAATGAAGAGTGATGGTATGGGAAGGAAATTTTCACCTCAACAGGCCATGGCTGAATCATAGGTATTCTGATGGAGGAGGGAGAATTTGAGCCATAAGACAAATTTTCACAGGCTTCTCAATAGCAATAGTACCTATGCTCTAAGACTCCACTCAATGTTAATTTTCTGAGTGAAAGGTGTGGTGGGAATGGGGCTTATTTGCTTCAGGCCTGGTGGCAGGAGTGTGCTGGTAAATGCTTAACAAGCAGCTCTCCCTAGCATACACAAACTTGAAATTGATCTGTATCATTAACCTTTTCGAACTCACTTTGTTAACACTAGACAATCAACAAAACAATAAATCAAGACTTGATTTATAGTTTTCTAACTTCTAAAAGCTATACATGCTCACATGAAAATTTAATAATTGGCTTAGGAGCCAGTATGAGCTGGATTCACACATTCCTGCCTAATGGTAGGGTGGTGAGGGGCCAAAATGGGAGATTTTCTGACTAGACTCCTGATGTTTGAACCCTCTCTATTTATAGAATGCTGAGGTATAGTTGATTTGCTGACATAAGAGGTGTTTCATAAACATGTATTTTCCCCCCTAAACAACAATTAGCACTAGTGGGAAATTTAATGGAAGACAGACAATTTTGGTGGGCCAAGAACAAAGCAAGGTAGGGAAAGATGCTAGAGAAGGAACCTAAGAGGGCATATAGTACAAATCCCTCACTTTTTAGATGAGGAAATTGAGAACCGGAGATTAAAGAATTTGCCCTAGATGCCAAGGGCTGTAAGTGACTGAGCCAGGATTCAAACACAGGTTCACTGACACCCAAAGTAGTGTTCTTTCTAAACTACTAGGCAGTACAGGATGGAATTATGAGAGGGCATTCTTTTCTGAGGTATTTTTACTAGAATTTGCAATGCAGTCAATTGAGTCATAGAATCTTTGAGTTCAAGGGACAACAGAGATTATTGGGACTGATTTCCTCATCTTTTATCAAGGACCAGAGAGGTGCCATGGTCAAAGTCATACAGTGAGTCGATAACTTCAACTTACCACAAAAGCCAGGTTTTCTGACTCCCATTCTATATTCTTTCCTTTATATTATACAACTATACTTATCCACACTAGGATTTTCAATAATGAAAAACAGGAACTTTATGCAACCTGATTTTTGATATAAATTAAAATCAAATTTTTTTTTTTTTACAAAGCTAAGCAGAGTAGGAAACATTCAGAAACTATCAATATTTTGTATGGAGAGGAGGGTAGAGTTAAAAGCTAGTTTACAAATATGAATAATAAAAAATGCATGTGTATAATGCATAGAAAAAAAGAAAGAGGGTCACAACGACTAAGAACGCTGTGCTAGCAGGGCATGTATTGTATGAATTTTGGGGAAAGGGCTTATGAGAGGCCAGATTTTCTGGGTCTGGAGGAGGTGGTACATACATTTCAGGTCGTTGACAATGTTATCTTTGATATCGTGGGTAAAGGTCTGCAGGTGGACACTGCATTTGTCAAAGAACCATGTGAAATAGCCAGAAAACATTTCACAGATCATCCTCATGACCATGAAATAACCTGAACCACAATGAGCTTCCTTTCTTGGGATTTCCCATTAAGCCATTCTTCCCAAAAGCACAAAAAGGTGGTTGCTTTTCTTTTTGCCCTTTCTGGTGGGCAAAGAGTGTGTTGAGGAAGGCTTCTAGGCAGAATAGTGTGACTTTCTTTTGCTACTCAATCTGGGGGCTACAACCAGAAGAGGTAGATGGTCCAAACCATCATATTTCTTTTTCTTTTTAAGATTTATTTATTTTTTATTTTATGGAATAAACCAACCATTTCCAAAGCAGTATAATAAAAGGATGATTGCACATGAAACTGCAAATCTGTTATGTACAACTTGCTATTTCTTTTAAGTATATAATAAAGTTCTCTTGTAAATTTCTTTTTTTTTCTTTTTTCCCTCTTATTCCTTCAGCCCTAGAGATGATGATCATATATTATATACACACACACATATATATATATACATATATACGTATATACACACACACATACATATACACATATACGTGTCTGTGTGTGTGTGTGTAAAATTATTCTATATATACTTCAATTTTCAGGTCTTCTTCTGGATGCAGTGGCACAATCTGATGGCATAATTTGTATGGCTGCTATTTTCCAAGATCAGCCCCCTATCCATGACATCCAATAACTTGTGGTAAAAAAACCCCAAAAACCCAAACCTAAAAACCAACCACCCAAGCAAACAAAGAAGGCATTCTTGTTAGCCACATGGGGCTGCAACTGATCTAGCTCTTCCCGCTTCCCATCTTATTCTTCCTCATTGAGTTCATTATCCTCATCCCAGGAACAGATCCTGCGGGTTGAGCTCTGGGGCTAGGGGATATAACAGACTTTATATCTCTTCCCCAGATTCATGGGTACCTCCTTGGTGACATTGTTTATCAGACTGAATGCCTGGGTCTTATTTTACAGTTGCACCTTCCACTTGGCTGGTTAAGGTCATCTACCCATTCCTGGTATTTCTCAGTTTCCACAGGTTTTGAAGATATTATTCTCTTCCCTGTGTTGAGGACTATATGTTAGGCTGCATGTTTCCAGAGAATTTGGAAGCATTTAAACTCCATGCATAATAACTACACAATCCCAAGGTGCATGTGACTATCCACCTGGACCACTAGCCAGGGATTCAGCTCGACTCTTTGGGGTTGGAGAGGCATGATCTTCTCAAACTTAAAATTTAACTAGATAGAACCACATGAATTAACAGCAAAGAATGAAGATGCTTTTGTCCTGCATCCCTTTCTAGGCCTGACAAAGTTTGTTTTCCACTGAATCTGTTTTTCTTCTTTTTTTTCCTTTCTTTTAAAAATATGGTTATCATCGCTGTGGCTGCAAATTTGATTCTGCTAATTTTACTCTGCATTACATTATATCGGTCTTTCCTTAGATGCTTCATAATCCAATACTCCAGGTTCTAGGAGAGTAATCAAAATCATGTAAGATCCTAAGAAATAGTTATTTCTGGTGTGTGTTCCATCCTGTTACTTCCAGAAGGTGAAGCCTACCTAAAGCTCAGATGCCATTCCCTGAACTTTTTCAGGGGCAGGCATGAATCTCCACCTAACAGGGAGCTCAAGCCATGATGATCCTAGAGCCAGGATCTAAGTCAGGATGGTGCAACCAACCAGACCAGCAGGGAAGCCCAAAGAAGCTGCATGACTCAGGACCAGAGCCCACAGGAACTGAGCAAAACCATGAACCCAATCATCTTCCTTTTCCCAGAGACTGAGGAGGTTCAAGCCTAGGAGGGGGATGATACCTTCCATGAGCTGGAGGAATGCTTCTACTCACGTGTTATTGTATGTCCTGAAGCAAAAATTCCTTTGCAAAAGCTACTTCACTGTTATTGGCCTAGTGGAACTAGGATGCCAGGGACCCTCCCTACATTTGGGGGAACTCCATCAGTAGGGGGTAGATCCATTTTCAGAGAGCCTGGACACCACCAACCCCCCTTAAAGGCACTTGAGAATCCTGAGGGTGGGAGAGAAGTGAAATATAATCTACCAGGCCTTTAGGCAGTAGGGGTGGGTGGGAGCAGTATAGTTGGGTTACACCAATGATAAGCTTACTGGGACTATGGTGAAGAAGTCAGAAAAATCCACAATGAATGCAGCCAAAGAAATTAAAGAACTCCAACTTAAGTGCAACCAGATTGACGATGAGGAAATGTTTCAATAAATACTTATTGAGTTGAATTGGCCTATCAGTTGCTTGCAGGACCCCTAGAATGGGCCTTTGTGAGCCCCCCCCCCCCACTATTTTTGCAGGCTTATGGATTCTCTCTTAGTTGAAGATCACTTGCTATAATCCCCAGGATACACCTCATCTCCACTTGAATAGGGCAGGGGCATAACAGTGATAAAGGACAGGAGAAAGACAGGATATGACAAAGACAAAGGAGGGAAAATGTAGTTGAATATTGGCTGTATTTTTTTCCTTTTGCTCTCATATTATCTCAAATTTGAAATATATCGTTTACTAGATATGATTTTTGACCAATGTGAAACAATTGTTTGGCAAAGGAGCCAGCATGATTGCACAAAAGCACATTAATGACTACACTGCATATCAATGTCACCATTGGGTTTGAGAAACATTCTTTAAAAGCCCTGTGGCCATGTAAGTTATCTAAAAGTTCCATCAGCTAAAGAGAGCACATGTAAGCAGCACCTGCTAAGTGAGATAATTAGGTTGGCTCCAGCAAAGCTACCATCTCACCTGCCACTTCATAGAGTGGTAGCTTCAGATTGAACAAGCTCTGGAACAAGTCTGTTCTACAGGTCTGAGAATTTCATGGTCTACCAAGTGGCTATCATCTTGACTGAGGTCTGAAACATTTCCCTTAGTTTGCCACATTTCCCTAAGGCTTATGTCCTTCTTTTTTTTTTTTTTGACAAGGAACTGCTTCCCCCACCTCCTCCTGTGACAATTAATGCCTAGGGGAATAATCTTACATATCTCCATCTTAACAGCAGAAGGGCTGATGTAAGTAGTGTTTATGAGTGAGATAATGGCATGTATCAGGCTGTACTAGTGTGTCCATAAGACAAAATGGGCTCCTTAGCATTTGAGGAATTTGGCTTTTGTTTACTTTGTTTATTTTGAGTGAAAGTACTTTCAGCTGT
>JAQQSZ010001893.1:0-14928 GCA_028646595.1 Phalanger gymnotis | reverse complement strand
GAGAAAACCATGAAAAAAATATAGAAGAAAACAACACCTTAAAAAATAGACTAACTCAAATGGCAAAAGAGTTCCAAAAAGCCAATGAGGAGAAGAATGCCTTGAAAGGCAGAATTAGCCAAATGGAAAAGGAGGTCCAAAAGACCACTGAAGAAAATACTACCTTAAAAATTAGATTGGAGCAAGTAGAAGCTAGTGACTTGATGAGAAATCAAGATATTATCAAACAGAACCAAAGGAATAAAAAAGTGGAAGACAATGTGAAGTATCTCATTGGAAAAACCACTGACCTGGAAAATAGATCCAGGAGAGAGAATTTAAAAATTATTGGACTACCTGAAAACCATGACCAAAAGAAGAGCCTAGATATCATCTTTCAAGAAATTATCAAGGAGAACTGCCCTGATATTCTAGAGCCAGAAGGCAAAACAGAAATTGAAAGAATCCACCAATTGTCTCCTCAAAAAGATCCCAAAAAGAAAACTCCTGAGAATATTGTTGCCAAATTCCAGAGCTGCCAGGTCAAGGAGAAAATATTGCAAGCAACCAAGACTCTTGCCCATAACTGGAGGATGGACTGGAGTAGAGAGAGACTTGAGACAGACAGACCAATAAGGTGATTGTAGTAGAATAGGTTAGAGGTGATAGGGGCCTGAATGAGGGCTCTGGGATGTATGAGTGGAGAGAAAGACATACATAAGAGACATTGTAGAAGTAGAAATGATTATATCTGACAACAGATTTGAAATGTGGGGTGAATGAGAGTTTAGGGTCAAGGATTACACCAGGGTTGTGGGCTTGGGTGACTGGGAAGGTGGTGATGCCCTTAAAAATGACAAGGAAATTTGAAAGGGCAGAAAGTCTGGGAGTAAAGCTAGAGAGTTCTGTTCTGGACATGCTGAGTTTAAGATGTCTATATATCCAGTTCAAGATAACCAAGAAGCAGTGAGATATGTATGCCTGCAGCTTAGCAGAAATATATAGATCTTGGATTCATGTGCACAGAGATGATAACTGAATACATGGGAATTGATAAGTGAGTGAATATAAAGTGAAAAAAGAAGAGAGGGCCTTGGAGGACACCCACAATGACAAGGCATGGAAAATGTATGTACATTTAATCCTCTCCTGCTCCTAAGTCATAGCTCATGCTATACTTACTGAATGGAGAACCCTCTCCACTCCTCTATTCTATCCTGTGTCTCTGCCTGCTTTAACATCCTGCCAAGATGAATTTCTGCCATGAAAACTTTTCACACCATCTTCATTACCAGAGGCAGACTATTGCATAAGAGTCGTCCAAAAAGAGTGAATTGTCAGGCACTGAAGATATTCAAGCCAGGGGTACTTTTCAGAGATAATTCAAGTTTGGGTAAAAGTTAAATTAGATAACTGAGGTCCTTTCCAATTCTAAGTCTCTATGGTTCTACTTCACAGGATTGTTGGGAGGCTCAAAAGAGATACTGCAGGTAGATGTACTTTGCAAACTATTATGTGTCACAGAAATCTAGAGTGATATTAATACTATGTTGAGCATTGCAGGGAGAAACAAAAGAAGAAGGCCTATCCCTCCCTTCATGTATCTTATTCTATAACCACAGAGAGAAACAGAATAGTTTTGCACACATACATGTACATAAATACTCACAAATATGCACAAAGGTAAACCTATTTACCCTGAGCTGGTAGGTCAGGTGTCATATTTTCATTTTGCAGTTAAGAACCAAGGCTAAGGGAAGTTAAGAAATTTGACAAAGATTATGCAGTTAGGATATGCAGGAGTCAAGAAGAGAATACCACTTTCTTTACTCCAAGTCTAGTGGTCTCAACATGTAGATGCTGATCCTTCTAAAGCATACATTACCAGTTAATGTGAACTTATAATAAAAATTGACACTTACATACCCCATTAAAGTTTGCGAAGCTCTTTACATACATAATCTGGAGTCGCATATGACCATACTATAGGTATTAATTCATTTTACACATGAAAAAACTAAGGCTCAGTAATTAAGTGACTTTCCCATGATCACAAGGTTACTATGTATCAAGAGGCAGGATAAAACCCCAGGTATTCCTAACTCTAAGTCCAGTTTGCTTTATATTAGCGCCTAAAAAACAATTTGCTCCTATTTCTGTTAAAACTCATTTTTTTTTTTTCAAATAGCAATATGCTAGCACAGCTCTGGGTTTCTGTTCTCTCTCCTTCACTGTCCTTTAGATTTTCTTGACAGTGGGATAAAGCATAATAGCTGTGATTTCCTAGAGTCTCTTTAGATGCCAAGGGGGTAGATGGGCTTGGTGGGGATTTCTTCCTTTTGAGTTTCTCCTTGAAATTAGCAAGACCTTTGCAAAATCACACCTCTAAGTTCCTCAGGCAATTCTAAGTTGTATGTAAGTCTCTAAGACTCTAAGAGCAAAACAATTTTCTGGGTGTTCCTTACATCAGTGTAGGTACATAGGTAGAGATGGGAGATTAAAAAAAAGTCTACATAACAAGTTATCAACCAACAATTTATTGTATAAATACCTGAGGATTTTCGAGTATCCTTTTTACTCCTTTAATTAAATTACCAAGGTACTTGGCACGTTCTGGACTGCTAAATAAGGATCTCCTTGCAGATGCAAACTGAACTAAACAAGAAAGTGCCTATAAAAGAAACAGAGTATCTTGAATCATTAAAACAACAATTATAATCACATAGCATGATGTATAAGTCCCCTTTACATTATAGAGAACATCATTTCACTCTCATCATTGGTAAATATTGTAACCAAACAATCATGAAATATAATTTGCAAGTCCTAATCAGAAACAAAAATTGCAATGTCATACTTAAGAGGGAACAGAGGGGAAGGCTTGATCAGCTTCATTAAAAAAAAAGACCAAGACACCTATATGAAATGTACAGACACCAATAATGACTTTTTTAAGCTAAAGGCCTGAAACATTATTGAACTTGCTTCTCTCAGTACATGTTTCTATTATACAATTAGCTCTTCTGCTGTATTTCAAATCTCCTAAAGCCATTTTGAAGTAATAGGTGAAGGAGTAAATTCCGGGTATCCAATCACCAAAGAAGTAAAAAAAAAAGAACATGATCAATACAAACAGTAATTAACACTGCAAAGAAAACTCTCTGCAAATAACGGAATAAGTAAGGTTGAAAGGATTTGGCCAAGGACTAGTTGTCACGAATTACTAAATCTATTCACTCAATGGCCCGTTTGGCTTTTCGTGGGTTCTTAGCCTTACAGTCAAAATACTCAAGGAAATAACACCTACCAAGTTCAGAAGTGATTAAGAGGTAATCATTCAAAGTAAGCATTAAGATTTTATGAGGCTGGTAGCTATGGCATTATTTTAAACTTTCTATACACGAGACGTATTATGTTCACTTGTTGGTTTTCAGTGCTTTGTATTTGCCCTCTCATAAGCATCACAAAAATGGATATACTAGCACTGAATAATTCGAATTATATTCCAACCGTTTTACCTTTTTGAAGTGCTCATATAAGTTCTCATTTAATGAATAATGCTTAATTTATTTCCTGGAAGAAATAATATGTTATCTATTCCTAGAATACCGAAGAGCTAAACTAACTTAGGATAAAAAGAAGGCAGTTAGGAAGCAAAACTAGGCATCTATTCTGCAGGAAGCACCATTTCTCACATACCAAAAGATTGTGCAACCACCTGTCTATTTGCAGATCTGTCCATTTCTTTTAATTGGTATTTCTAAGTATTACACTAGAAGAAAATCAAAGTCCAAAAGTCTCATTCACTCATTTTAATTATTTATGAGAGTGTTAACTATGTTTTTTTTTAATCTCCATGTTGTTTCTGCTGTGAAAAAAGGTTCCATTAACTTATATTTGTTAAATATCTACAAGTTAATAACAGGTGGTTGTATAAAAATTTTAAATGTGGAAGATAGCTTCCCTGTTAGCAAGTGGTCTTTTCCATGTTATTGATCCCAATTCAGTCAATTATCTCTATGTATAAGTTGGGGATTGGTTCTTGTGTTCCTAAGGCAAAGTAAAGGATTAGTATAGAATCCCTATTTTCTTGCTGAAGGTCATATTGTTACCAGGTCTTCTTGCCCTGACTGCCACTAACTTGTTGCCAAGTCTCTTTATCTGGGTACTAAATCCCTGGTTCCTGATCACCTGTATTTCAGAGATACTGTCTGGCTCTGACCTTTGTGACCTGGCTCTGACTTTCAGTATTCTCATTCTGAATTATTCATAATCCCTGCAGCCCTGTCCCACTGGTTTACATGGGTAAAATAAATATGCTTGAATTTTTACAAATACATTTTAATTTGACATGTTTTGCACTTCACAATAGAAAACTTTGGTCCTAATATCACTAATTAAGGCGTTACTTCGATAAATGATTTGCCTGGACAACAAAAGGCACATAGAACATAAACACATAGAACAATTCATCAAACTGTCCACTGTTGTAGTTTTCATCTCTAAGGTTCTTTGAAGTTCGGACAGTCTGTTATTTAATTCTCAGAATGATAATTAAATACACAGTGATCACATGCACAATTTCAATCTTGAAACATTTTTCTCAACATACAAGGGAAAAACTAACGTCTAACTGAATATACAAATACATACATGTTATATGCACATTTATAAGATATAAATATGTCTTAATATTCAGTTCTTTATGTACATGATAGCTTCTGTATAGCTATTTGTCTAGCCCATGCTTTAAGTTCAAATCAACAAATGCCTATCTTTCAGAGACCAATAGTCCCTATGAGACATTACCTAGTATGGGAACACCTTGACTACTCATTATAAATAATCAAATAACACTATGAGAGAGGGTGGATGGGCAGAACAAATTTTTAAAATCAGCACTTTCCCTGGACATCAGTTAAATGATCAATTTAAACACGTCTCAGGAGATTAAGAGCTTCTTATCAGTAGGATACCTTAATAAAGGTGGCAAAAAACAATAAAATAAATAGAAGAGTACATTTTTTCAACAAACAGATTATCATACTTTAATTTTAGATAAAATTAATAACTAAATTTTACTTACTAATTGAGATAGTAGAGGAGGAAGGGCATGATATAAATCGAAGAAAAGGTCCAAAGTTTCTGACTCCAGGAAAACTGAAAAAAAAAAAATTCTTCTAACCCCACTACTTTGAATTCATGGAGGGCTTGTCTTCCAAGGAGCTTAAACTACTGAATAAATAACACCATAAAAATAATTGTGGCACAGTACTTGGCAGAAAGTGCTTAATAATTACTTTTTCATTCATTCAATTGAAAATCTAGCAAGTAGAAACATCTCTACAGGTAAAGACAATTTCTAGTTCATCGTCTGGGTGTTTTGGGGGAAATATTTTTAAATGCAAAGATAAAAAATGAATTAGACAAAGTAATTTTCCTTTAACATAACAGGTTTTCTAGTTAATTTTACTGGGAAAGTCCTCAGTATTTCTACAATATCAAATGCTAGGAACTGAAGCACTGTTTATTTTCCAAAATGGCTTTTTTTTTTCCTTTTGTTTGTTTTAAAATAAAATACCTAGATCACACTGTGGTCAGGATTTCAAAAAATGATTTTAAAGTTTAGATAAGGCTGTGGAGTAAGCAGCATCCTGTTAAGTTCTATTATAGATATTTACATAGTGATATCTTAGCTGTATCAGGAAAAGGTCCACTCAATCCTTCTATGGATGTGCCAAGATAGAAATACAGTTAAAAGTGAGTTCTCACTGTTTTTCTTTGAGGCCTTAATGTTCCCCACTGCTAGAACTTATTCTTACTTGTTCTCCAAGTTGTTGGAATCTGTACTGTGCAAAGATCATCTGCAGATTCATCTGCTGAACTGCCAATGAAGTCAAAATTAAGACAGTTGAGGACAAGTTTCAAGACCTGCATTACCAGATTTTGTTGAACTTCATCCTGAAGATTTAAAGGTTTTGCCAACACCTAAAAAAATTTCAAAATTATTGAATATCTTACTTAAAACAGATGAATATTTTCTGTCAATTAACAGTGTTTTAAATCTTCAATGTAAAACTATTCTTTAATTTCATATTAAATTAATGAATATGGTTTCTAAAGATTACATACTAGTACTTGGTTCTAAAAGGCAACTTTCTAAGTACACCAGGTATAAAGGGGAAAACCCACAATGTTAAAATCACTATTCTTCAACTTCTACTGTAATATCCTGGATTTTTGCTCTTTTATTTTGGCTCTTTGGGAGTGACATCTTTCATGCTTGATCTCAAAATGAATTAACTTCAGTTCTGGAATATCAGAACTAGCACCCCTTGAAGCTAATAAAAAAGGTAGCTTTGGGACAAATAAAAGAAAGTACTACTTTTCACAGCAGGTTGCAAATTTATGGAACTCATTACCTTTAAGAGTGCAGGCTAAAAATATAAGTTCAAAAAGAGTTCAGTTAATTTCATGTATGATAGAATCACAAAATGAAAGAATAAAGAAGCCCATTCTTTGTGAGATTAGACACAGAATAGGCTAGGGCTCATTGAGATAGTCATTCCTGACACTCCTGCCAATGGATGTGGAGAATGGGTAGTAGAGTCTCTCTAACTCATTTGTCTAATCTTCTAGGTAGGATTCAGTTTAAGGCTAAGCAACTCTGGCACCCGGGAACTCAAGTTAACTCGACCTTTCACTTTCAGAAAGATGTTCTTTCCTTCCCCACTATGTCCCTGGGCTAGGAGAGGACAGAATGAGATAACCATGCTCTCTCTTTCTTTTAGGGGTGATCACCAAGTCTTTGGGCTCTGTTTGCACTTCAGAACTAGGTTGAAACTAAGTGGCCCTGACACTTTATTGTTCCCCTCTTCCTTTCCCCTATATTAGGATTGTAGGTTCCTTGTAGGAAGACTCTTTGAATTTGGCCTTTGTGCCTCCAATACAGTAAGAGTGCCTTACACGTGAACATTAATGCAAATTAATTGATCCTTTAATACAACCCAAGATAGCTTGAAGAGAAAAGGGGGAGGAGAAATGCTTAACCTTTAGAGGTAACTGGATGAAAACTCTGCTCTGCCACAAAATGTCCTCTGGTGCCACTGTTAGAGATAAGAGTATCAGGCTGGAGCATTAGTCTAGCTCTTTGTGACAGTTCTTATGCTATCACAATACTGATACAAATTAAAAACATTAAAAAAAACTTCTGAGCATTATAACCAGCACAGGACTTCTTAAAACATCTGAATATCATAGGGCAATGTAATTATGAATTATATTAGCAAATTTTACACAGTGTTATTGTTTGTTCTTTGTTTTTGAAGGGGACCAATATTAGCGGGGTGGTATCTTGCTCGTGAATTGGATTTAAGAGAGGCAGAACTGCACAAAGTCATCATCCTTTTTTTCTCTTCCAAAGTCACTAAAGTCCAATGGCAAGATAAAAGTCAAGACAACTGGCAATGGCCCAGGATGCAGTGGATGACCTTGGTGCTTTAGCTGCCTCCATGGCCACTGGAACAAATTGTTCTCATCTGCCCATTCCACTGGGCTAAGTCTTCACATGCTTGGGGTAGATATTCTTCTAACTCACCAAGAGGTTTGCAGCCTGTCAGTTACTCTCAACCTGGTTAACTCGTCTGCTGAGACACTTTTACCAGTGTGTGGCTGCTGTGCCTGCTATAGCTTCTTGAAGCCATAGGTAAGAGTCAGTAAGACAATATACCTAAGAGATTTTTCCATTTTCTATCACAAAACTTGAATGGACTCCACCTATACTGGAAGTCAGGTAATACAGTAGATAGAGGGCTGGGCTGGAGTCAGGAAGACCTGGTTAAGTCCAGCCTCTGCCACTTACTGGCTGAGTGACCTTCAGCAAGTCACTTAGCCCTAGTCTGCCTCACTTTCTTCATCTGCAAAATGGAGATAATAATAACATCTATTTCCCAGGATTGTTTTGAGGATAAAATGAGATAATGTTTGTAAAGTGCTGTATAAATGCCAGTTATTAGTGTTATCATTACTATAATTATTATTAAATGAATCTTGGTTTGCTGAATAATTATTATGAGAACCCCTAACACCATTTCACTATGTTTTAGCACTAATCCAAAACGTGACTAGGGGAATCTGAAAGCAGGTGAAACCTAATTCAAGTACTTAGTAATTGTTATAGAAAAAAAAAAAGAAAGAAAGAAAAGTTTCTTGTAAGAGGCAATTGCAAGTTAAATAAATTATCTATGGATTTGATTTTATCTCTGTTCCTAGTGTCACAGCCTATAGATAAGATGCAAATTATCAATCTAGAAATCTTAGGGAAAAAGAAATGTTAACAAAAAGTGTCCTGACAGTTGCAAAGGTTAGAAATGCAAAATAAGACTTTAAATGGGAATTGCAAATATCCAAAATACACCAACTATATAGTTTCTGCAGAAAATTGTGAAATGTCTTACTTCTTTTAGGAGTGAGCATGCCAGTACTAAAATGTCCTTGAGAGATGTGTCCCTGAATGAGGTAGCTATTTTTCGGTGTTTTGCTGAAGGTCTAGAATAATCAACCTAAAGGGACCAATACAAACAAAATTATTTAAAGAAACAAAAAAATAAAAATACGAATTTCTAGTTATGAAAATACTAATCTCAAAATTAAATACAAAGGCTGGCAAATTCAAATTATCTAGCAACAATTTGATGTTTGTGAAAAAACATGATATAGAATATAAGAAGTATACAAGAAAAAAGAAACTATGAATCATGATTTATATTGTGCAACTTCTGAAATGGGTGACATCTCACTGTGTCTTAAGTCTATTCATTTGCAAAATCCTCCTCTAACAACTTGATAGGAACCAATTCACCCATTCATCATTCATTCCTTCTCTCATTTACAAAAAAGGAACCCATGAACTTCTGATGTTTTCTGAAGTAACATATAAGGGAATTCTTTGTAGTAAGAAATACTTCTCAACTAATAGATTTGAGTTATTATTGGCATATTAATAAATACTGTGGTAAAGATTACATAATTTCAACAAAGCATCATTTTCATTGCTTATAAGTGTCTTTAAACATTCTTCAAAGCTGAAGAATACATCTGCATCCTATCCAAAATGGGCAAAAGTTTATTATAGTGGAAGAATACCATGAAAACAATTCACCGAAGATATTAAGCAAAAAGGCTAGAAATGAAAGTTCTCCAAAGGAAGGGAAGTTTCCAGTGTGTGCTTATGTCACCTTTACATTAACTATGCTCTAAAGGAAATATTATTTCTGCCTTATGTAGGGGGAAAAGAAAGTGTGTATTTGCAGAAAATCTATGGTGGGTTTGTCCTAAGAGCTGAAAGAGAAGCTTTTTTAATTATAGAAGATATACTTCTATAATAAAAAAATCCTTTGCATTTAGCTTGAAAAAAAAATGTCTAAGTGAATAAACCAAAGTGGTGTGACAGATTAAAAACAACCAACATACTTTTATTGTCTTAAGGACACAATAAGTATAGTGGGTGTGATTATAAAGGAAGTCCATACAAAATAAAGAAGAAAAATGAAATCTGAGCAATTTCTTAGGTATATTTGCAGTCTTGTAAGGACTTGTGGGGAAGAATGGTGAGTCTAAATTTAGAAATTTGAAACTGGCATAAGCAAGGTTAAATGTTGTTAATGCACTGGATTGGGAGTCAAAAGGACCAAATAGTAGTCCTGGTACTACTGAGAAAGCACCATACCATTTTGTAGACTAATTCATCTTTTCATCTGTAAAATGAGGAGGCTGGATATAATAATAATAATAATAATAATATTGGCCACTGCCATGCACTGTACTAAGCACTTAAAAAATATTATCTCATTTGATCCTCACAATAACCCTTTGAAGTAGGTGCTATTATTATCCCTCTTTTTCAGTGGAGGAAACTGAGGCAAACAGGTTACATAACTTGCCTATGGTGACACAGCTAGTAAGAGTCTGCAGACAAATTTGAACTCAGATCTTCCTGCTTCTGAAGCTCTATCCACTGAGCCACTTAGCTGCTCAGTAATTATGAGAGGACTTCTCAGTTTTTCTCAAGTTTTACAGAATAGACCTAGCAGATGCTCAATGAATGTTAGTTGATAACACTGAAGTTCTAAATTTGGTATGAGCAGAAAATGCCTCAAAGAGGTTATATTATTGAATTTGCAAAATTGATTCACACACATCCCTTTTTGAAAGATGATGGCTTATTCATGGAAACCACCTCTATTAACAACCCATTTCCTATAAACTGCTTTATTTGGAGAGAAAATACATAGTATAATATTGTAAAAGACAACTTGCTTAGTGATAGCTCCACAGAAACCTGAATACCCAGTCTGAGATTTTACTACTATGAGAGGAAACATGATAGAAGGAACATTATACATATTGCCAGAAAACCTATTTCAAGCCTCTTTTCTACTACTCTCTGACCCTAGGTGGTCATTTACCTTCACTGTTTCCTATTTACACTGTGTCCTTCACTATTTCCTCATCTGTGAAATGGGAAAAAATATTTTTACTATATCCCTCATAAGTTGGTCGTGTGGAGAGTGCTTTGAAATGAACTGAATTACTGAAGTATCATCGTCACCATCAACAACAACAACAACCAGTCACTAAACTCTGCTACCTGCCTTATGTTTTAAGGACCTATCTGATCTTGCTGTGCCAGATAAAGGAATAGGAAACAGAAATAAGAAGGCAGGTCTTTTAAAACACTCAGAAAAACTGTGGCAGCTGTGTGGCCCTGGGCAAGTGGGCTAGACAAGCATCAGCTTTCTGGGGGTCAATTTCCCCACCTGGAAAACAAGGTCATCTTCAGGATAGAACACATTATTTGTTTTAAAACCAAAATAACCACTACTAATTTTTGCAAATCTTTTTACAAATGTGGGATAATTTTTCTAATGGCTAGGTCAGTCTAAATAAAAAATATAGCAAAGTACCTTGGTTGTGGTTCCAGGCACACAGGCTGTGTATTCCACTACAAAGAGACTTCTGGACCACAGAAATGGCCCCAGGCAACATTCTCTTTAGGAGCCCAATCATTCCTATGTCACATTGCTATGTTCCCTTTTGTTACAAGACTATTTTCTATGAAACCCGACTCTTGCTTTTGTTCATGGTATAACCAATGTAACAGCAGAAGCAAGCAGGAGCAGGTGACTGTATGCTCAGCTGCTGTGCGAAGCACTGCATCTAAAAATCCCCACTGCAGGGTGGACAACCCTGCCTGTACGTGGCACCATTCCAAGTGGCCTGTGCTTTGATCAACCCTGCTGGGTGAGCATTGTTGAGAAATCAATTCACCAAAACCCTTTTCCCTTTTATTTGTAAAAGAATAAGCAACATGGTGGTTTGCTTCTCTTGAGCATTTAATTTTCTTCTTATGGTTACTGTATCATTATATACAAAGAAGATAATAGGATGCCCATGGGGCACTGACCATGTCTAATTCTATGTTCTGGATAGTAACACATACTGCTGTTGGTGTTTTCAATAATATTGAAACAGTTCCAATCTCTAATTACATCACTCATTAAATAAACAAAGAATGTGACATGAATACTCTGTAGTTTTCTGTTCACTAAAACTATCCTGACAAAGAGGGATGGAAAACATTAGCCACAAATAAAGTCAACAAAGGAATATAAACTATGACAATAACCTTTTGGTTCCCTTAAAAGGAAAAAGCTTACCAGATTCATTTCTTGAGTCAATTCAGAAAGGATTATCACCCCTATTACATAATGGTCCACGGTACCCTTGGAAGAAAATAAATTACAGGTAGAGATGAAAAGCTGATTCACAAATGTGTAAAACCAGGCCATGTTAACAAATGAAAGTTATACTTGGCACTGTACAACCCACCTAGAAATGCAGGTTTGTCATCACAATATAGGAAATTCACTCTTATGGATGTCCTAGAGCTAGCACCAGACAATTCAGATCCATTCTCCTCTGAGTTCTACTTCTGTCTCCACCTGAATCTAGCTGAAGGGGACTTTGTTTCCCTGAACCTAAGGTAATATTAGCTCTTTGCAGCTCTATAGTTTATGATTCTATTTTGACAGCATATGGATTGGCAAGGGAAAAGCTGTCATAAACAAAGGCATAGGGATAATCTACTTATATTTATGGTACTCAGGACCCATACCAAATTGAACTTTAAAATAAATTAGAACCAAGTTTAATGTTTTATACAAGACTGTGAATAAGAAAAAAAAAATCCCTTTAGCTATGTAAATGTATCTGGAGGCTACTAAGAGAGCTGTGTCCAATAAATAATTAATAGTTTGGTAAATGAATTTAAGTTCCTGGATCTAATTCTGAATATGATCACTTAAGCTTCTTCGGTATTATTAGCTCATGTACATTTATTTATAATATACCTATAATCAAAGCATCTAAATTTCCATATACACTAGGGTAACTACATAGCTATGAAAAAGTATATATATAGTTTAACTGCTTCCATAACATGTTTAATTTAATCAGCTTTCAATGTAACCATGACAACTTCCTCGAAATCAAAATTTTTTAAAATGCACATCATTAACACAAGCTACCCACTTCGAATTCATAGTAAAAGCATATATATATAACAAATATAAAATTCAATTATAGCAAAAGCATAAAAATCACTGCTAACACTGATAATATACTTTTCAGAGAATTCATAGGCTTTACTAGTCATTCTGCATTGACAATATAAATTACCTTTAGGCAAAAGAAACAATGCACAGTTCTGTGATTTTTGCAGCTTAAATTAAACCTCAAACAATTCTTGACATAAGAAAGCAGATAATATCTACTATAGGCAACCAAAAAGTAAAGCACAACTTCAACTGAATCTAATCCTCTGATTGATACTACCCAGGACAGTACTATGTCATTCGTTGAGAAGGTGGGAGCTTAATGACCATTCTGTGATAATGCTGACAGGGTGGGGCTACTGGCTGAAGAGAAGGCACGTGGAGTTCTCCTGGCTGTCATAACTACTGAAAGTTATCCTGGAGCATGCACCAGAGACTCCTCAAGTTGAAAGAGTCACTATTCAGAAAAGTTGTGATTGGCAGTTCAGTCAACGTGCACTCCTCTTAGCTGCTAAAAAGTGAACTGGACAAATAGGCCTTAGTTTCCCTATATATAAAATAAAGGAGTGGATAAGATGATCTCTAGAGAACCTTCTACTCTGAGTCTACATTCTCTGAAATGTTACCAAATGGTAACATATTTTTTACATTCTATTTGAAAAGAGGAAATATTTTTGTCTTTTAAAGGAGAAAAACTCCACTGGTTGCTTTTGTACATCCAGAAACAGCCTTCTGGAACTTTTTGTAATTTTAGATAAACAATGTCAATGAGAACCTATTTATCTAGTCAAGCTATAAATGTCAAAGCTCATCCTTCTCTAACAAAAATGTAATTCTGCCTTTGGTGTCAGAATACTCATCTTGATAAAATGATAACCAAAATAAGAGCTAGAGTTCCTAAGATTCCAGGCTTGGAGAGCTGGAAGGGAACCCAGAGATCATGTGGTCTAATTATATTTTTAAAATAAGGAAATCTAGGCCTTGAAAAGTATCTGATCAACTGCTCAGGGTTAGACAGGTTTGACAGAAAAAGAATTTTTAAAAAATTATTTTGAACTTAGATACAAAAAGACCCAAAAAAAGTACACTTCCAAGTACACAGCACAACAAAAAAAGAGAATTCAATATAAAACCACAAATTTCCATTTCACAGTTTACTTTTTTTGAAAAACTACGTAATAAACACTATACATCATTTTCAAAGCTACCCTGTTTTTATGTGCTTCCTTCTGTTTTCTTTTGTTCTCTGTTGTGTACTTTTGATTTTTTTTTCTCCCTTCCTCCCCACCTCACCGTAGAGAAGGCTACCATTAGACACAAATATGCATATATATGTAAAACCGTACTATATATACTTCTATTTATCAGTTCTTTCTCTGGATGTGGATAGCATCTTCCTTAATAGGTCCTTTGTGGATAGCATCTTCCTTCATAGGTCCTTTGTAGTTGATATGAATACTTATAATACTCAAAATGACTTAGTTGTTTAAAGTTATTCTTAGAACATTATTGCTATTACTATGTACAACATTCTCCTGATTCTGTTCATTTCACTCTTCATTGTATTGTATTTCCATATTTTTCTAAAATCAACCAGCTCATCATTTCTTACAGCACAGTATTATTTCATCACAATCATATACCACAACTTGTTTAGCCAATCCCCACCTGACAGGCATCCCCTTAATTTTCAGTTCTTTGCCACCACAAAGAGAGATGATATAAATATTTTAGAGCATATAAGTTCTTTTCTTTTTTTCCTAATCACCTCAGGAAACCTAATAGTAGTATTGCTGGGTCAAAGGGCAGACACAGTTTTATAACATTTTGGGCATAATTCCAGATTGCTCTCCAAAATTCTTGGATCAGTGTACAATTCTACCAGTAGTGAATTAGTGTCCCAATTTTTCCACATCCCCTCCAACATTTGTTGGTTTCCCCTTTTATCATTTTAGCCAATCTGAAAGGAGTAAGATAATATCCCAAAGTTGTTTTAATTTGCATTTCTTTAATCAATAGTGATGCAGAGCAGTTTTTCATATGACTACATATAGGTTTTGATTTCTTCATTAGAAAAAACTGCCTGTTCATATCCTTTGAGCATTTATCAAGTGGGAAATGCCTTTGTATTCTTTTTTAAATTTAATTTAATATATTTAGTTTTCTGCACTGATTTTCACAACAGTTTGAATTACAAATTTTCTCCCCATTTCTACCCTCCCGCCCACTCCAAGATGGCATATATTCTGGTTGCCCCATTCCCCAGTCAGCTCTCCCTTCTATCACCCTGCTATCCTCCCATCCCCCTTTCCCTTTGAGTTCCAATTCTCTCCCC
>JAQQSZ010001892.1:0-14929 GCA_028646595.1 Phalanger gymnotis | reverse complement strand
CGGCAAGAAGGGGAATCTCAGATAGCAGGAGAACAAACTGCTGCTCAAGAATCTACTGACTCAAATGAGAACTTTTCTATTAATGTGGCTAGGAGCAACAGGAGGCCAAATAAGCCAAGAGTGCATTTCAACTCAGCCCAGGTCGAGCCTGACTGCTTGCTTTGTCTTTGCCATTGTGGCAGGGGAAGGGAGTGGAGAGAAAATAAGACAATGTTAGGGGCTGAGGAACAAAACGCTACTAAGAGACAGGAAGAAGGGAGAGAATTTGGAACTCAGAATTTTAAAAAATAAATGTTAAAAATTTTTCATGTAGTTGGGAGACATTTGATGAAATAAAAATTCATTTAAAAAAAATCAAAGCTAGTAATCGGGTTCCCTGACTCCCAGTTCACTGATCCTTTCCACCTAGTTCCTATGGGTAGAATGATGGAAAAGGGTTTGTGATAGCCAAAATAAACAGCCATAAGATTAAATTTCTTTAAAAGAGATTGAGACCTTGCCTATAAAAGATGCCAAACATTCACTTCAGCCAGAGTACATTGCCTTATTTTTGGAAGGTTCCCAACCAAAGTGCTTGATTAGGAGCTAAATCTAAAACCTCAATCTTTCTGTATGGTCATAATTAATCCCTACATATTAAAACGTGAATAAAATGAGACTAAAGACAAAGATGGAGAATTAGTATTAAAGATATACAGAGAGGCTGATTTCTTTTCTACTCCAAACTCTGCTTTTCATCCTTCTTCCAGGCTAATCATTTGTCCAAAACCAAAATTGAACAAAATAAACATTTATATGTGTGTAAAGTCTGATAGCAAATCCCTATAGCAAAAAAAGAGAGAGAGATCATGTGCCTCAAGAAATATTCAAAAGGTTGAAGGGTGACACAAATTTTTTCAATTAACTTAACTGAAAGGAAACAGGCTTAAAGAAGCACCCACTATGAACCAACTACAGAAAACCAAATCTCTGAAAACAAGTGTCATAATCAATTCATCCTCAATTATTATGGATTGAGAAAATCTTCCAAATTAGTGCCAGCAGTCACCTGCTCACCTTGTACAAATACAGCAGCAGTAAAATTCATTAAATCAACATTCATTCTTGAGAAATTGCTTTTAAGTCACTGAATGACAAATCATTCAAACAAGTAAACACTAATTTTATTATTGATGCAAAATCATTCCCTTCTTTTATTTCATTTTGATTTTCATGTTTTTATTACTGCATAGTCATTGCTAATATGGTCATTTACTTTTATTACATCGTCAATTCATTTTTTATATACAAAATAATTAATATGCCAAATCGTATAGTATTTGCTGTAATTATAACTATACTTACATGCTTGAATGACAGTATTAATGACACTAACCCCCCGCCCCACAAAAAACACACTAGCAATACCATTAACAAAATCTCTGAACAGGTGCTTTTATAGCATCAAGCATTAGGGATGCTAAATTAATCATTTAGAAATTACCTGACTTTGTAATTCACTTTGCTGCTTCAGCCGAAGGTTTTCAGGTGTGTCTGCCACTGTAGTGAAGGACTGCTTTGGGTAGTGGCTGAAAAATGAAAGGTGAAATTGAAATATTAATATTTAAGTATACTGTAAGATACCTTATACAATTTTATAATTAGGCATAATAGAGCACAATTAATTTGTAACAAGGCTATGCCATATTATTTCAGGCACATTTATTTATGAAACATATGCCCACCTAAGAGTAACTGATATTTGGATAGTGCTTTATCATTTGCAAATCATTCTATAGACACTATATCAATTGAACCTAACAATGATATTGTGAGGTACATACTAGTGAAGGGAAGAAGAAGGGAAGAGGTCTTTATTATTAAGTCCCAACTACCTTGTGCCAGGAACTAGGCTAAACGCTTTACAAATATTATCTCATCTGATCCTTACAACAACCCTGGGAGGTAGGTAATATGATTCCCATTTTCCAATTGAGTAAACCAAGGCTGACTAAGTGATTAAGTGACTAGCCCAGGATCACACAACTAGTAAGTGTCTGAAACTAGATTTGAATTCAAGTCTTCCTGACTCCAGGCCCAGTGCACTGTCCACTATGCCACCTTGCTGTCTCATTCTACAAATATTATCACCATTTGGGGGCAGCTAAATGGCGCAGTGGATAGAATGGTAGGCCCTGGAATCAGGAAGACTCATCTTCCTGAGTTCAAATCTGGCCTCAAGTACCTAATAACTGTGAGACCCTGAACAAATCACTTAACCCTGTTACTTCAGTTTCCTCATCTAGAAAATGAGCAAGAGAAGAAAATAGCAAACCACTCCAGTATCTTTGCCAAGAAAATCCCAAATTGGGTCATGGAGAGTCAGACATGACTGAAACAACTCAACAACATTGACATTTTTTAAATTTGGCATTTTACTTTCCCCCCAATTACCTATAAAAACAATTTTTTGGCATTTATCTTCTAAAATTTTGAATCCCAAATTCTCCTTCTCCTTCTGCTCCTCCTCGTTAAGAAGGCAAGCAATTTGATATAGGATATACAAGCGCAGTCATGCACAACATATTCCAGATTAGTCATGTTGCAGAAGAAAACACAGACAAAAAAAAAAACAAAAAAGAAAAGTACAGTTTAAAAAAAGTGTGCTTCAATCATCAACAACTCCATCAGTTCTTTCTCTGGAAATAGCATTTTTCATCATAAGTGCTTCAAAACAGTCTTGGATCACTGTATTGCTGAGAATTGCTAAGTCATTTACAATTAATCATCACAGATTTTTGCTATTACTGGTTCTGCTCACTTCAGTTTGTATTAGTTTATATAAGTCTTTCCAGGTTTTCTGAAATCATCCTACTTGTCATTTCTTATAGCACAATAGTATTCCATCAAAATCATATACCACAACTTGTCCAGCAATTCCCCAAATGATGGATATCCCCTCAATTTCTAATTCTTTTCCACCACAAAAAAGAGCTGCTATAAATATTTTTGTGCATGTTTTTATCTCTTTTGGGATATAGACCTAGTAAGTGATATTGCTGGGCCAAAAGGTGTACATGTTTTTACTGCCCTTTAGTTACAAGTTCAGTTACAAATAGTTACAAATTATTCTCCAGAATGGCTAAATTAGTTCACAACTCCGCCAACAATGCATTAGTGTCTCCATTTTCCCACATCCCCTCCAACATTTTTCATTTTCCTTTCTAACCAATCTGGTAAGTGTATGGTAGTACCTCAGAACTGTTTTAATTTGTATTTCTCTAATTAATAATGTTTTAGAGCATTTTTCATATAGCTATAGATAACTTTGTTTTCTTCTTCTGAAAACTGCCTGTTCATATCCTTTAACCATTTATCAATTGAGGAATGGCTCTTATTTTTATGTTTAGCTCAGTTACCTATATATTTTAGAAATGAGGCCTTTATCAGAGAAGCTTGCCACATTTTTTTCACAGTTATGATTATGAACTGCATTTCCCTCCATCCAATTTTCCCTCGTTTATTCCTACTCTCTCTTTCTATTCACCTTGTTCATCTTCAAATGCATTTTGGGAGGGTGAGTCCAAAACCACGACTAGTACTAATCTTTTCCACAAGGCAACTTGTAGGTGGTGACCACTATCTGCAGGGTCTATTATTCTTTATGTTACCAATTTTTCTTGACTTAGAACACTCGATGCATGCTGGTCAAAGCTATACACAGGTATTGCTTCCTAATCGTCCACTGCTAGGCCATAATCTTTGAAGCTATGTCCTCCTTAAAATGTTTATTTTTCAACACTACCTGCTTAAAGCCACTCCAACTAATCATAAGAAAATTAATAGACATCCTACTTTTATGGCATCTACTACACTGTAAGCTCCACAAAGGCAAAGATCATGGCTGTTATATAAACTTCCTATTTCCCTCAATGTCCAGCATAATACTCTGCACACAGTAAGTACTCAAAAATGTCTGTTGAATAAATGAATAATTGCTAGTATATCTATGACTTAAAACTAAAAGAATGCTGAGGCATTTTTTGAAAAATACAGCCCACTGACACTAATGTACTGTGGTGGAGTTGTAAACTGATCCAACCATTCTGGAGAGCAATCTGAAACTATGCCCAAAGGGCAAACTGTGCATACTTTTTGACCCAGCAATATCAAAACTAGGTCTGTATCCCAAAGAGATTTTAAAAAAAGAAAAGGGAAAAAAGATCTACTTTTGCAAAAATATTATAGCAGCTCTTTTTGTGGTGGCAAAGAATTGGGAATTGAGGGGATGCCCATCAACTGAGGAATGGCTGAAGAAGCATAATTTTGATAGAATATTACTGTGCTTTAAGAAATGACATGATTGCTGAAAAATTTGGAAACACTTACATGAACTGACACAATCTGAAGTGAGCAGAACATTGCACTCAAAAACAGCACCACTGTATGATGGTCAACTATGAAAGACTTAACTATTCTCAGCAATACAATGATCCAAGACAATTCCAAAGGACACATGATGGAAAAATGCTATGCATAGCCAGAGAAAGAACTGCCAGAGTCTGAAGGAAGACTGAAGCATACTATTTTCAGTTGGTCTTTTTGGTTGTTGCTGTTTTTTCCTTTTGTCTGTCTCTTCTTTTACAACGTGACTAATATGGAAATATGTTTTACATGATTGCACATATATATGACCTATATCAAACTGCTTATTATCTTAGTGGGAAAGGAGGTGAGGGATGGAGAAAATGTGCAACTCAAATTGTTTTTAATTTTTAATGAACATGAAAATTTGTCTTTAGATGTAGTTGGAAAAAATAAAACACTATTTTTAAAAAGGAAAAAGAAAAACATAGCCCGCCAGCCAGATGCGAGATTGGCAAACCACAGCCCCAAACAAATTTACAAACATTCTGTACAAATCAAATATATTTAAATTATGAAAAGTAAAAAAATAAATAAAAACATCTGAACTACATGTGTCTGCAACACTATCTTTTATAGTTTCAACTTTTTATGATTCATTAATCATGATTTAATCTATAATTACTTACAAAATCTTCCCCTGGAGGAATATAACTGGGGGAGAAAAAAATTCTTACAAACTTCTGATTACAAAAAATAAAGAAATCCAGCTTAATATTAATAACCCAAAAAATCAATTACAGGAGGTGAAAGGAGTATACATTAGAAGCTACTTATGTTCATGGATTCCGAGACAAAATAAGCTCAAAACTTTAGGAATTCAAGTTCTCTTCCAAGCTGCCAAATTACAGTTTCTTGGTTCTGATTCAATTTAATAAATCTAACAAGGCCTCAGCCTACTACATGCAAAAAATCTTTGAACTGAGCTCTAGGAGAGTTATAAAGTTTGGGGCAAGATATGGCCTTGCTTTCACGGAGCTGACGGTCTCTAAGGAAAATATGACCTATATGTGAATACCTCTGGTACAAAATCATACATAAGTGCATCCAAGTAGAGAAAGCAAAAGTGTTGATGAAGTCTGAAAAGAAAAGTCATGCTCAGGGCAACAGTAACCAAGACAAATTTTTTTCAAACTTCTGTAAAACAAATCATAGCAGAGGTTCAAAAAACTCTTTAGACACTAACTAATCCAGTGAAGGAGACATGCACATCATACACCAGGTTTTTTTTTTAAATAGCATAGCAATTTAAGTGCAAAAATCTCTGGGGAAGTAATTGATGATAACAACTAATAATAATAATTGAAACAGGTATGTGGCAGAGTAGATAGATTACTAGGCCTGGAGTCAGAAAGACTGAGTTCAAATTCTGCCCCAGATACTTATTAGTTGTGTGACCCTGCATAGGTCACTTAAAACTCTTTGCCTCAGTTTCCTCAAATGTTAAATGGAGATTACAATAGCAACCTGCCTCCCAGAGTTGTTGTCAGGATCGAAAGAGGTATTTGTAAAGTGCTTTGCAAACCTTAAAGCTGTACATACATGTCAGTTGCTATTTGTTATTATTATTAATATAGGATCCATAAAGCAATTCAAATCTTATACAAAAGATTGAGGACAACAGGATAATATTCAGGAATCCAGTAAATAATACTCTCTGTCCCTGAATTCTTTTTCAGGTGAACAAAGAAGGACTGGGAAAACAATATACATGATGACCATAATAACACGAAGGAAAACAACTTTGAAAGATTTCAGAAATCTGATCAAAGCAGAGAACGACAGGAATTTCAAAAGACAGATAATAATGTACATTCCGCCTCTTGAGGGAGAGGTGATGGACTCAAGATATAGAGTGAGATCCACCTGGTCAAACACGGCTAATGTGTTGATGTTTCGCTAGAGAGCACATATTTGAAAAAGGAAGGACTTTCCTAGAGAGGAAAGGCAGAGGGAAGAGGTTAGGCAATGACAGACACAGAAAAAAATAATATCAGGTAACATTTTATGACACTTTAAGGTTTGCAAAGCACTTTACAAATATTATCACATTTCATCTTCATATCAACGCAGGAAGGTAAGAGTTATTACCATTCTCATTTTACAGATGAGGAAATTAAAGAAGACAGAGGTTAAGATATTTGCCACCCTAGGGTCGCCCAGTTAGTGAGTGTCTGAGGCTGGATTTGAACTCGGGTCTTCCTGACTCCAGGCTTGGCATTCTACTCACTGCACCAATCAGTTGGTTCATAAAAAGAGCATCAATAAAACATTTTAAATGCATAAATCAAAACAAAAGGGTAAAAGGAATATAAAAATAGAATAGTTTGTTGTTATCCTTAAGAAGTATACACATCCATATAGCTTAAGAACAATTTCTATATATGCATTATGTCATATACACATGTATATGTAAAGATATAGGTAGATAAATCTATACTTTTTTAAAAACAAACTATATATATGTATCATTTACAATGTTTGCTTATGTGTTTATATTGTTTTCTATCTATACATAACTATACATAGATATAAGGATATATCTGCCCTACTTAAGAAACAAATGGTACATAAAATCTGACAGTTTCATATATAAGATTCTTGCGATTTTTTTATATTAAAATATTTGTATTTGTTGATAATTGTTAAGATCACTCTAAAAAGGAAAGTTAGATTTAAAATTTTTAATTCAAATGACAGCAGGGGAAGGGGAAAATACGGGGGAATGAGAAGGAATCCAGTCAGCAGGGACACTCAGAAAAAGTAAAGAAGAAATTTCATAATGGTTATGTGGGGAAGGGGCGGGAGGAGTTACAAGAGGGTAGAGTAGTGTGCTCAAAAAGATCAACTCCAACATAGAATCCAAGGTATCATCGATTTCACAGGGGAGGTGAGCACAGAGAAGGGACATTTAGGCTTTGGACCTCTGGAAGGTCAAGGCCAGCGTGAAAAAAGACTAAGAAGAAGATTAGACATCAGTAGAGGCCTTAAAATCGAGGAGCAGCTAAAAGAACAGAAATTTAAATATATTAAATATAAGGTTCATAATCAACATATACAGGATACCCACATTTCAAACATCAGGGCCACCATCCCTCACAGTTTCTATCTACTGCAACTGGAGGATTTGACTGCAAAACTCTAGTGTCAAATCAATTTGTATTATGCAGTGATTTATATATGAGCCACTTCAAGTCTGGCATATTATTCCTTCCAGAGGTGGGGTTTATTAAGATTTAATAATATACTGCCATTTTTTGAGAAAATACAACCTTACCTTTTAAAAGCATTTAGAAGTCAAAAGTTCTGACCTGGTGCCACCAGAAGGATAAAGCTTCCTTACTCTATTGCTTTCGAGACCTGCTTTTTTTTTTTATTCAAGTGAAGGCCCAAACTAGAGGATTTGCTACGGACTACCTTTTTTGCTCTCTGATTCTAACAAAAGATGACATTTCACCTGAGGGCCAATATCATGAATGTTGAGGGATTTTCACTTTAATTGGATTTGCTTTCATGGAAGAAAAATATTTCTGCATTTCATAAGAATTGCATTTTTAAGATGGGAAAGCTTGACAACATTTTAAATATCTTTCCCAAATCTGAACCAAATCATTTTTGCAATAGCAATGATCATCACTAATACATCTGTTGCTTTAGCCTTCTAAAGCACTTCTACTGTTTTATCTCATTTGATTTTCATTTGTAGGTTCATTCTAGTGCCTACTATGCACCAAACATGGCACTTGGTACTGCTAAAATTACAAAGATAAAAACAAGATATCCTCAATCTATGTGACATCCCGTCACTACCCCTATCTTTCTTAGCTCACTTTTTTTTTCCTAACCTTATTTAAGCACCTATTACTTGAGAGGCACTGGGCTATAAAAAAAAAAGTCTCTGCCCACAAGGTGATTGTATTCTATTGAGAGAAGACAACATGCACATAAAGAAGAAAATGAAAAAAAAAATAAACAAAATTATTTCAGGGGAGAGGACACTAGAAACTGGGGAGAGCATGATAAGATTTGTGTAATTGGCCTAAACTGAGCCATGCCAATAATTCTCTCCTAGAAGCCATGTGAATAAATCAGGTAGGAATTATCACCTACATTCGACAGATAAGAATATCTAAGCTTGGAGAGGTTAAATGCTTTGACCATAATCACACACCTAATAATTGTCAAAAGAGTCAAACTTCTGCCTTGAGATCCTAAACTTAGTGTTCTTTTTGCTATAGCACGAATTTCTAAATGATAATTGTTTCAAAGACTGTCACTAAAATCACTACTTTATCTGCTGTTATCAACCACTAAATGTTATCAAATTAGAAACTTACTGTCCGTGCTAATGCAACTTAAAAGCTAACAAGACAGTTTAAAATCTTATCCACACCATCATCATTTAGACCTTCATCCAGCTTAGAAACGTATAACCCAGAACTCGTGATTTAATCCTATATTGACAACAATCGATCCACTAATTCATTACAGTAATTATCAAGCATGGGATTAATAATAACAACAGACACTTATAAGGTTTACAAAGAGTTTTGCAAACATTATCTCATTTGAATTTCAGAATAGCCCTGTAAAATAGGGTTACCATAGGAGACAATAAGAAACAAGGGAAGGAATAATATATTTGCCATCAAATCTCTGATATTACTTACCACCTGTCTGATCTTGAACAAGTTGGTTAAATTCTCAAAATCAGTCTTCTCTCCTATCAGATTAAGGAGTTTCTACTAGATGACCTCCAATGTCCTTCTAGCTCTAAATTCTACAAATTTAAGCATTATTTATCTCCATTTATGTATGAAAAAAATGCAGTCATAATTTACCCACGTTCACACAGCTAATAAGTAGCAAAGGCAGAGCACACACCTGACTAAAATCCCTAAATTTTTTCCAGGCAAACCACCGTCTGACCACATCCCCCAAGTTATTTTGTAAAGTACTGAACTTTTTAACCTAAAAACAAAAGATAACTTCCATACTCAAATATGTCAATGACATCTATTCTCTCCAATGATACAGATTGAAAGCTTTCCATACTCAAGTATCTTATATGGCTCTTATCCACATCCTCCCAAAAGTTTACCATAGGAAGATCCACCCAAGCTCCCTTGCTTTTTCCCCAACATCACAAGGGTACCAGTGAAACTATCTGGCTACCTGGCCTTTAGTGGTCATCCTTTATTCCTACTTTTCTTTCCAAGTTCCTTTTTGGTTATATGTTAGAGCCTGCTCGTACGATGCACCTTTCCATCATCCTTTCTGCAATGGTCTTCTTTCATTCTTTGGGAGCAGGTCTCATAACCATAGAGCAACACAAATTTTGGGAAGATTGGGCTGAGTAAAAGTGTTTTTCAATTTCCCAAAGGCCATCCAGTCCACTTTCCTCCTGTTTTCCAAATCCGCACCCAGATCATTGTCCATTTATATTGTCTGTCAAATACATACACACAGTTGGAAACGTTCTAGACAGCATCCATTCAGATGCATGCTGGAATCTGGGTAATAGATATTCTGTATCCATTTGGTCTTTCCTGTGCAGATGGCCAGTCCAAACACCCTGGAGTGATCACAAATATCTTCCAGAAGGTTCGGCAATGTCCTAGGGCTTCATGCAATCAGCACAATGTCATACACAAACAGGAACATCTTGAGGACTTCACCATCCATGGGGCAGACTCTAAATTGGACCTCTTCCATGAAAATGATGAATACTTTTGGCACACATAAATTTACCTTTTTTACTCCTTCTCTGATCATCAGAGTCACTGGGCAGAGTTATTTCTGTTGTCCCATTTTCCAAAGAATCATTAATGATCTTGATATGTGGATGGGAAAATACACTGTTGTAAAAGAGTTAAGAGGCAACATCTGGTTCCTCTGAGTATCAAGAGATCTTTTTATGTTTTTACAGATGAGGAAATTATAGCCTGAACCAGTGAATTGTCTTGCCCAAGATCACAAATGTAATATATAAGAGTTAAGACTCAAGTCTATGTCTTAGAACTCTAATACAATACTCTTCCATTATGGTATACTACCTTTCCAGGGAATTAGGTTAATTTTAGATAAATTGGGTTTGGGATGGAATTATCTAGCAGGCAGCTGGAAATACAGGGTTCTATCTCTTGGAAGAGGTTGGAGGTAGAATATAAATTTTGGAATCATTCACATATGGGTTATAATTAAAGCCTTGAGCATGTGTTCACTAAGGGAAAGAGCAAAGAAAAAAGACTATAAATAGAACTTTAGGATGTTATCTACACTTTAGGAACCAGAAGAGAGTGTGAAGCTGGCAGGAAAGCAGCTATCAGGGAGGTAGGAGAAGATCTATGAGAGTAAGAACCCAGAGAGGCTACAGGAAGAAAAGGTATCAATAAAGGGAATCTGGTCACCAGCAATAAATGCCACCGAGAAGTCATAACAGACAAGCATGGGCAGGGGAAGCTATTGTATTTATCAATCAGCATTTCATTAATAACCTTCATGAGAATTGTTTCAGTAGAATGGCTGGGACAGAAGAGAGACTATAAAGGATCCAGGCATAAGTGGGTGGCCGGGAAGTGAGGACAGTAAGTACAGACCATTCTTTCAACTTGGCAGAGAAAAGGAGGAGAGATAGGAAAATTGTTTGAGGAAGTGGCAAGTCAAAGAGAAGAGTTTGTTTTAGGATAAAATAGATATGGTTATATCTACAGCCTGGCAGAAAAAAAAAACATTAAAGTGGGAAATAATAATAAACATCTTAATATAAATTAGATATGAGCATAGGAAGAAAGGTTTAGTGGTAACAATATTGCTAAGGATAGACATCAAAAGCAATTGTAGCAGGATGAGATTAAGAAAACTACTAAAGACCTGAAGAAAGACATTGGAAGAACAATATCTAGTTAGTGGGCATAGCAGAAAACAGGAATACTCTATCACCCAATTAAAGGTAATGAAAAAGCACCATGAGGAATGAAATATGATAAATATATGTGCTCACGCGTGCACACATTATGTACGTGTGTGTATATATACATATATATATGAAATTCATAGCCATAGAATTTAGATTTAGAAGGAGCTATAGAGGTCATAGAATTCAACCCCCTTAATTTATAGATAGGGAAACTGAGACCCAAATAGATTATTATCTGCCCAGGGTCACACAGCTACTAAAAATGTGAGGCAGGATTCAAACCCACATCTTCTGGTTTAAAGTCCAATACTTTATCTACTTAAACCACACTGCTTTTCATCATTAATCAACATTTTAAAAGAGAAGTAAATAGATTAAGGTAATGTTAGCAATCAAAGCAGCACAAAGAAGAAAATCCAATGCAATGTCAAGGACAACAAAAAATAACTGTACTATAGAACCTTGAAAAGCAAACAAATTAAAAAGAGAAAATCCTTTAAAGAGGATATGGAAAATCTCTAGTCACTTTAGTGTTAGAAACAAACCACAAGTTGGATCAAAAGTGAAGCAGTATAATCACCACCAAAATGGTTATGTCAAGGCAGGTGATAAACTATAGCTCCTCTCCAAAAGTGCAGGTTCAGACAATATCCATAATTATTGACTCTTCACAGTAGTAGTGGCCAAAGCACTTAACGCATAAGCCTAATTTCATCTTTATTAACTCAAAGCACTGCATATGTATAACCAAAAAGAAAAGAATACCAGCAACCCCTCTAAATTAAAGGCCAATTACATATTATGTATTTTATACAAGGAATACACAATCTATGTCATTCAAAAGCCTATAAACACAGGAAAACAAACCCCCCGAAATGGCATAATGTGCTCAAAAGTCCCAGGTATACAAAGAGCAGCTCTCTACTGATTCAGTAATTATTAAACAAGCTATCCATGAGTGCCTTTATATTTACACTATCATGACTGAATATTTCTAAATGTCTGATTCAGTTCCACCTCATGCCTTAATCCTGTACTGAAAATATATAAAATAGATTAAGTACAGGAAGCATACTAGAGTGATTGATGCCAATATAGAAAACTATTCTTTACTTAAAACATGCTATCAACACAATGTCAAAAATGTAGTTTCTCCCCTAGAGACCATTTAAACCACTTCTGTCTAACCTTAAAGCCATTATCATCACTTCTAAATAGAAATGAATCAGAGGACCATATCATAAACAATATGTACATGAATGACACCGTTATATAGTGCCACTGAAAACTACATAAAACAGCTATTTCATCTCTTGGAGACAATTTCTAGTAATATTAAAATGTTATTTGGGCTTGTTAAGTATAAAATTCTTAATATGCATCCAAGAAGAATCAAGACTAGAGACTACAAGCTTGAATCTAGAGACCAAACTGAACCAATGGGTAGATGTGATACCCATAAATTCCTTAGTTTTCTCCTGTCAGGACAAATAGTGCAATAAGACAGACCCTCACGGAGAAAGCTGAAACCTGTATGGTGAGACCGAATGGTATTAGTGGGTTAATGGGCAGCATACATTTAGAGAAATGAATACCTACTTACACAATATGAGTTTTAATAGATGTTTCTCGCATGAGAGAATAGACAGTAATTGATCTAGGTGTCCAAACAAAAATATACACAATGTTAACAAAACTTAGAGCCAATCAACTAAAGTTAACACTTCCTCACTAAAAAGGAAGAAGAGCACGTGTTAAATAAGGCAAAAACCCGATAGAAGTACTTTTGGAACAAGTAGACATCACTTTAACAAAAAACAAAAGAGGTTGATTAAAGGTATCAAATGTCAAATATCACCAGAAATGGTTTGCCTTCTGTTCGGGCCATCGAAATAGCTAAGATCTAAGAAAGGAAACAGAAGGGTCCCACCATTGGCAACATCTGCATGAACTCAGCACCAATAGTCAACAAAGAAGTGTCAAATAAATGCCTGGGTCATACAGATTGTGGAAATGAAAGGATTTATGACAGAAACTCAGGACTAGGTCACTGCTACCAGAAATCAGAAAAGAATTCTCCCTTAAGGAGACCAGACTTAGTGATTAATGGAGATTTTTCAGGAAAAGGGCAGAAACTGCAAAAATTTAGCCCCTAGAAAGACATGACTTGGTGGGAAAGTTATGTGGTACAGTGAATAGAGGTATAGGCCTAGAGTCAGGAAGACCTAAAGTTAAAGACAGCATCAGGTACTTACTAGCTGTGTGACTCCTGGGTAAGTCACTTAGCCTCTGCCTCAGTTTCTTCATTTGTAAAATGGGAATGATAACAACATCTGCATCACTGGGACTATTGTGAGGTTCAAATGAGATAGTAATTGCGAAGCACTTAGCACAGTGCCTGGAAAATAGGTAATTGCTATATAAATGTTTTTCAGTCATTTTTAGACATGTCTGGCTCTTTGTGACCCCATTTGAGTTTGTTTGTTTTTTTTGACAAAGATACTGGAGCACTTTGCCATTTCCTTCTGTAGCTCGTTTTACAGATGAGGAAACTGAGGCAAACAGGGTTAAGTAACTTGCCCAAGGTCACACAGTTATTAAGAGTCTGATGTGGGATTTGAACTCAGGAAAAAGAGTCTTCTTGATTCCAGGCCCAGCAGTCTATCCACTGTGCCACCTAGCTGTCTTTACATAAATGTTAGCTATTCAAACTGTTATCCATAGTTGCATGGATACTACACTGATACTTAAGCATAATGTTTTTAAAAGATGTCATCGTACCAAATACTCAACCTCCAAACCATGTGAACTAAATAGCTTTCAAAATATAGAGACTAAGAAGAAGAGACGAAAATAATTTTGCAACAGGATAAGGCTTTTGTCATCCCTGTTGTCCTATCTGCCACTGGAGGTTACTAAGAGTGATTTGATGGAGTCCATAGAGGATGGGTTTCCACCCTAATATGTTTATGCAACTATACAAAGCCATTGTTGTGTTACCTGTACACTAGTTACATTAAATGTAAAAGAATAATATTAGGATAATGACTTGTCCCAAGATAGTTTCTGTCCCAGCTACACGGAAAAAAATGAGAAAAATATAAACCAATATATTTCTTTAGCACTTTGAGGAAAAACTTGAAGATCCATGAGATACAGGGGCTGATTGATGATAAAAGATTACAGGGAAGGACTCAAGAATACAGAATAAAGTCTATGAATTGAGGCCTACCTCTTCTCGGAGATAAGTAAGAACCTTGAGAGGTTTAGAAGAATGGAAGGGGGAAGGAATTTTCAGAGAGTATTAGTCTTATCGGTGGCAAGGCCATCTCATAATAAGTGGTCGAGAGTGTAGGGAATTGAGGATTTACAGAGAGAGGAAGTACCAGGAGATGGAGATGACATCAAAAATTGCCAAAAGGAAGAACCAAAAAAGGTAACTATTACAAATCACTTAAAAAGCTGCAATAAAGGGACACAGAGCTCTATACTTAGAGTAGACAGGATCAACAGTGATGTGTGTTATGCTTTTAAATGAGCACCACTGGACAGATATATGGAGTGTCAAGCCAAATGTAATTCTGTTATAAGAAAACCGTCATTCAT
>JAQQSZ010001891.1:0-14929 GCA_028646595.1 Phalanger gymnotis | reverse complement strand
GTGGACCCAGGAGTTTGAGCGAGGTCTTGAGGCCGGTGAATATGATTTATGCCATCTTATTTTTCTGTGGCCTCCTGGCTACTCTTGTGGGGCGGGCCTACCGGGCCTGGAGGCTTGTGTTCACAATATTGGAATGGGGAGGTTGGTTCACTAATTTGTTGCTCTGGGCCCTGAATAAATTTTTTGATGCCTTCTGCTTGGAGAATTCTGTATACCCAACGATTTCGAACCATTCAGATATTTATATGATCCTTTTTGAGATCATAAATTCGGCCTTCCTACTACACAGTAATAGTAGTGGTTGAATGGTGGTGGTTGAGCTTTGCGTGCCTAGACCAAACAATTAGTTTTCTCATCTGTGTTAATTATTGAGAAAAGAAAATTTAACAGTATATTATTCTAGTTAATCATGCATATTCTATTAAGAATACTTTCTAAGAAGATAAACACAAATAATTACTAACTTTACACCTAGAAGACAGAAGATGTAAAATATTTCCCTTCCTCTCAGTACAGAGATAAGAGACTACAGATCTAGTGGCTGTGCTGGTTATTTTTCTGGTTAAGATCTTTTCTTTTTCCCAGGCGAGGTGAGGGCAGGGACTGTCTTTTGCCTCTTCATGCGTCCCTAACTTTTATAGTACAATGCCTGACAGAAAGTATGCATTTAATAAGCGTTTATTGATTGATTCTAAAAGAAAATGCGTATGAGATGACTATTGTATAAAACAAAAGGCATCGATGAAATTTTAAAATATAAGATGCATATAAATATTAAATATATTTTTATTAATTTATAAGGCTTTAGCTAGGCATGTAGGTGCCTGATTTCTTGAAGTCTGTATGAACATCAAGTAAACTTCAGAAGGCAGGAAAGGCTTTGACTACAGTTGACCCATAGATTTTTCATAGCTATTATATAAATATCATTAGTTAAGTTCAGAAATGTTCAATGTAGCCTATGAGGCCCATCTATTAAGATGTACGGGAATAACAGTGACAGTGGAGAGTATACTCACACAAGATATGCCTTTGGATATATCCATTTCATTTACTTTGGATATATTAAAAGAGTTTTTGATTA
Organism: Phalanger gymnotis; assembly: GCA_028646595.1. Classification (NCBI taxonomy): domain Eukaryota; kingdom Metazoa; phylum Chordata; class Mammalia; order Diprotodontia; family Phalangeridae; genus Phalanger; species Phalanger gymnotis. The sequence goes on along the minus strand of JAQQSZ010001891.1, from coordinate 13,845 downwards.
ATAGTTAATATTTACATGGCATATTTGAAAATAGTATAGTTTAGAGTAAAAAAAATTAAAAGTACAAAGAGATAGGTACATTTAGGAGGCCATTTTCACTAATTCTATATTATGAATCCCTCTTAATTCTGAGGGAGGTAGGGTGAAATAAGAACACAAACATAGTATTGTAGGAAAAGAAAAACATTGGCATTAGAAGTAGGAAATTTAATCTCTGTTCCCAACTAGCTCCATGACCTTGACATTGGGAAAATTATTTAACCTTATTGGGACACAATTTTCTCATTTCTAAAATGAAGAGGTTGCATTTCATGATGTTTAAGATCTCTTTTTATTATAAAAACTATAATCCAATAATCATTTACCTCTTAAAAATTTGGTATTTAGCAAATACAATTTGGATTCTATTTCTAACATCCTCTCAGCCTTTCCAGTATACAAAAGTTTTTAGAGAAATAGAAATATTTTCACTTTTAGTACTGTATCATGTGTTCAGAAAAACTTATAGTTTCAGGAACATAACATGTACTGGGGAAAGAATATTAGTTCTTAAATCAGGTGTTCTAGAAGGTCTGAATCTCAACTCTGATTCTACCTCTAGTGACCTTGGGTTAATCACTAAACATACCTGATCCTCGGTTTCTTCATATGTAAAATGAGGTGTTTAGGCTAGATGATTTCCAGAACTAATTCTATGATCTTTTTGACTTTAGCAATTAGTTCTCAGAATCCTCACTGTATCTTCCTTCCATTGTCTCCACAAACGGAAACAAAAAATATCTGTGTTGTCTCCATTAAATTTGTTTTCTTCTTCACATGCCTTTATTTCATCTGGAAGAGAGAAAAAAATATTATTTCACATATTCAATAATATGCCATATTTTTTATACCCCACCTCAATTAATGTAATAACAGAAAGTGTCAATAGTTGGATCACATCAGTTTGTCAAAGAGGTAAACTAGATGTGAAGAAGAGCCTAATGAATCTGAGAGGGCTCAAGTATTTTGACTAATGGATGAAAAAAGATGACGACAAACAGGAAATGCTTTGCTATTGACTGAAAGAATCAGATGTAACTGTGGCCTGTGTACAACATAGCACTCCATTTTGAATTGTTTTTTTTTTTTTGTTGTTGTTTTTAGCAGCAGTGGAGTTGTGATTGAATTCAGATGTGAAAGAACCTTCCTAAGAAGCAAACACCTTTGGAAAATTCTCATTTCTTCACTCCCTTTCTCCCTCTCTATCTCAATCAGTTGACCACCTTTGAAATTTGAAAGGTCAAGAAATACAAATTTCCCATAGTCTGCGCATGTGCATCATGAGCTGAGATACACCAAGGACAAACCAAACACACCAGGGAATAAAAGTTTTACGATTCTACAAGGTTCCAACATTCAGAGCCCATCAAAGGACTATACCTAAAGGGAAGTTCATGGAAATTTCATGAAGGGGAAGGAGAGGACTTCCCATAGTTAGAAACTGTGAATTTACCATTTGGCCACACATATTTTCTAAATTTGGGCCCACAATCCATGAAGGACCTTGAATGTGCTAGGGATAGTTTTCTTCTAGGTTGGCAAGATGTTTCTGTAACAATTGCCTTTTCTATACTGTGTAGTAAATAACCTTTCTAAAAGCTAATTAACCTTGACTGATAATCAGGGGAAAGTATACCAGTCAGGATTTTTATGTAATAGTAGTACTAAAAAAGTGAGGACAAACAAGTGTGGCTCTTGGAGAACTAAAAGATGCCTTATAGCTAAAAGACTAAAATCCTGCCATGGGATTTAGGGCAGTAAAGATAGTATGGGAGGATGAGATTGGATAATACCAGCCTTCCTGTTCCCTTGGGTTATTTAAATGGTGCAGAAAGGAGATATTTAGCAACCCTTATAGTGTCTTTCCCTTGGTTGAAGGAAATCTAATAGTCTGTGTGTTTTATGTGTCTGTTATTTGGTCATGGATTCTGGTGAGTGCTGGGTTTCTTAGACACTTTTTGTAGTGAGTGAAGTAAAAGCCATCGCCCTCCCTGTACACATATCGTCTACTCATTAATTTTGAGGGGGGTGGTATCTTGTTTCTCATGTTAGGTTAAACTAATCACAAGCCATAGCTAAGATTCATTAAGATTCCCCCAAGTTTTGTTCTGAGGTGAACAGAGTTACAAACCAAAAAGAGAAACAATGATTCTAGGGTCAGTGATCAGCAGTGACCAGATTGCTGTGAACCCAGAGACATATATGTAAAGGTACAAAGGAGCTCAGAGACCCATCTAGTACAAACCCCTCATTTTTATAGCTGAGGAAACTGAGGCATAGAGAGCTTTTGTCTTGCTCACCAGCTCTCAGGTAATAACATATCAGAGGAGTCCCCGGGTAGAATCCTAGTGGAGGGACCTTGGACCACATGTTCATGAACCCATTTTCACTGCTCTTTTAACTTTATTAGAGGACTTTCATATTTACTTATCTCTTTTATTCTTAGTACAATTCTTCTAGCCAGTACAAATATTATTAGTCCTACTTGATAAAGAAAAATTAAACTCGAAGAGTTTTCTAGAATATCTGTTTTATGATACAGTTGACAAAAAACATAATGTTTCTGTGTTTTCAGATATAGAAATAGAAGAGAGAGGGAGGGAAGGAAAAAGAGGGAGGGGAGAGGGAAGGAAAGAGGGAGAATGAGGAAAGGGGAGTGACCATTAATTGCAGAGGTAAGAATGGAATCCTGGATCTCAGCCTAGGGTCATCTGGCCAAGTGCAATGTTGCCCCCGAGCATATAAATGACAACTCCATTCTCTTATCTGAGAATGTTTAGAGATATATCGACCACTCCCAGACTGTGATCCTTTTACTACTTTCTCTCCTCTAAGGCAGAGAATGCACCTCTCTTCATCAAGCTTACAAATAGTAAACAGGTATATGACATGGTCATAGAATTAGAGCCCGGAAAGTGTTCTTAGGGATCACCTGGTCCAAGCCTTTCATTTTAGAGATGAGAATATAAAGTTTCAGAGAGAAAAAGTGGGAGTTAGTAGAAGAACAGTGATTGTAACCCAGGTCTTCTGATCTCCAAGTCACTACTTTCCTATTCTAACACACTGCCTCATTCTTTCAGTCACATATCCAGTACATATTTCATAAGTGATGATTATGTAAAAAATGATTTAGGTTTTAAGGAAAATGCAAACATAAGTATGACATATCCCTGCCTTCATGAACCTTATATTCAAATAATTATTCTTCCTAACTACCTACAAGACACAAATACTTACTTAACATGGAATATTAGATGGATTAGTACTAAAAGAGGCTAGATTTTGAACTCACATTTTATGTTAATCCAATGGGCCAAGAGGAGCACTGTTTTATGTCAGTTAATTAGACAATAAATTTCTATTAAATACCTACTATATGCTAGCTCTTTACTAAGTTCTAGGGACACAAAGAAAGGCAAAAGATAGCCTCTGCTCTTAAGGACCTCTCAGTCTAATGGGTCAGAAAACATGCAAACAACTATGTATGAACAAGGTCTATAGGGTATAAGTAGGAAACAATCAAGAGAGGAAGGCTCTAGAATCAAGGTGGACCAGGAAAGGCCTCCTGCAGAAAATGGAATCTCAGCTGATATTTGAAGGAAGCCAGTATGTGGATAAGAGGAGAGAGAACATTTCAGCATAGGATACAGCCAGTGAAAATGCCTATATGCAGAAGACAGAATGTCTTGTGCGAGTTGATACGAGCAGGCCAGTGTTTCTGGATTACAGAGTATATGAAAGAGGGTATGATTCCCAACTTTAGGCTGTACTAGAGCTTGCCTTCTTTTGCTTCGAACAAAGATAGTTTAAAGTTTGTAAGGTATGTCTAGAATTGCAGAACCCAGGGCCCTTCTATAAGTGGCCCTCACTTGGAAATTTTACATTTAATTTTTACACAATTTGGAAATTACATTTAAAGTGGCTCCAAAATGAAGCAGGATTTGAATCTTGGGTTTGCTTGTCATGACCTTTGTGACTTTGGAATAGTCACTTAACTATTCTATTCTGGAAGGAGAAGGAGGAGGAGGAGGAGGAAGAGGAGGAGGAGTTGGTCCTTGAGAGTTTCACCTTTAAAGTAGAGTTGTACTAGGTAATTGCTAATGTCTCTTCCAGCTCTGAATCTTAAGCTGTGTTTGTCTCAAAATTGCTTGCATGATAATGGGATTTCATGTGTAGCTTTCTGCTTAGTGAAATCATATTGTGATAGGCAGTATAGTGTTGTAGAAAGAAGAATGGACTTTGAGACATATCTGAGAATCAGTACTGCTGCTCACTAGCTGGGGGAGTCTTAGACAAGTCACAACTTTTCTGAGCCTTAGTTTCCTTTTATGTAGGATTCCTAATTGCTATAAAATTCTAAACCTATGATCCTATCATCTCCAAGCCTTTTACAGAGTGAAGAATTAATTTGTAAGATGAATCCTATAGTTTCTCCACTTCATATGTTCACATTTTCATATATTTGGTTTTTGGTGTTTAAAAATTTGCTTCTATGAACTTAGAAGCCATCAGCAAAAACAAAAAAACATCAAATATACAAAGCAGAAAAAAGTAATCAAATATAACATTTTTACATGAAACATAAACTTTTGTTGTTCACAGTTTATCAAATATTTAACATATATTAATTTTAGCAAGGACTTAACAGAATTGGTTCTGATAGCTTGGGTTTTCTTAATGTGTAAATTGGCAATAACTTTTCTAGGCCAGGTAATGGAGAACTCTTTGCTTTGGAGAACAGGAAAAATAATTTATCACCATGTTAAAATAGTTGTAGTATTTCATCTACTATTATGAATTGGGGTACAAATGATACTAGAGCAGTTTTGAGTGGCCATTTATGATCAAATAAAAGTTGTATAATGACTCACTTGTGCACTATGACATCTCTTAGAGATACTTCCCTCTGGGCCATTTCTACAAGATTTTTCCCACTGAAATATTTCAGTAGGGCAGATATGGCTGTTCTTTACCTCCACTTGGTATTGGTATAACAAACAAGACCCTCTAAATTTATATGCACAATTACTTTTAGGTTAACAAGCACTAAAGTGCTGTGGAAATGTTCCCCTAGAGCTTCATTGTGGGTTAATGGCAAATCATCCAGACTTTCTTCTAGACTATTAGAATAATAAACACCAGGCAGCTCAATCAATTAGACATTTCACCAAGACTATTGCTCAAATAGATCAGCATTTGAGACCCATTCAAACAGAAGAATTTCATCAGTAGTCTCTTCATTTTGCCAGGGCGAGGTTCCTAACTCTCCAGAAGGACCCAAGTAGAAGTTACTGGGAGAAGAAGACTGAAGAAACAGCTATAACTTTTATCCTTGGTGAAGCTATGGTGGGTAGGACCAAATTCTCCAAAGATCTACCAGCCACTTGGGTTGGTAGAATACGTTGGATTGGGAATTGGAAGAACAGCATCCTAATTTGCCACCTTGGGCAGTCCATATCCTTTTATTCCCCCTGGGGTACAAGCATACTGTATTATCCTCTTACTTGATTTCATTCTGGACACCATCTCTTGGACCCTATTATTTCATCTGTAAAATAGGTATTTGAAAATATTCACATCCTCTGCATCACAGAAGAGACAGGAAAAGTCAATGAGAAAATAGCTATAATGCATTGTACAAGCATAATAAATCAATCAGCAAACATTTATTAAACACCTCCATGGGCCAGGTAATGTCCTGGGGTTTGAGTATAAAGGTCCAAAATGAAAAGGAAGAAAGGAAAGAAATAAATATTTATTAAGTGCCTATTCTATGCCAGGCATTTTGCTAAGCACTAACGATATACTTTCCTTTGATCCTTATAACAACCCCGAGAGGTAGTTGCTACTATAATCCCCATTTTCAAGTTAAATAAACCAACCAGACAGAGATTAGGAGACTTGCCCAGGGTTGCACAGATAGTAAGCATCTGAAGCCAGGTTTGAGCTCAGATCTTCTTGACTCTGGACCCAGCCCTCTATCTACTGCACTGTGTTTACCCTTAAGGAGCCTATATTCTAATAGAGGGATGTGAATCATAAAAGTGTAGAAATATACTCATATTCTATAACTTCCATAGTGAGAATGTGAATATGCATGACTACATATATTATGTGCATGCATGTACACATGTGTCTGTATTGTGTGCATATGTGTACACACACATACACACATACACATATAGTCAATGTCTAGAGTTTGGTCCAAGAAATAGAAACAGAATTATGCTGTATGTGTAATTCTCTCAAGTTGGTAAGCATGCATGTGGGGCTACAATTGGAACTGAGCTCACTTTGGGGTTAGGCTGCACATATTATAAAGCCATGAAGCAAAGAAGTACCCCTGACTCAGGATGTCTGTCCTTTTGTTAACCAAGATTACAATTTCCAAAAAAGCAAGGAAGTACTCCTAATTCAGATTGTGTGGGCAAGCTTAATTCTGTCTTGTCATTGATACAGGAGGAAGATTTTGGGTTCACCCAGAAAGCATTGCAAAGGGTTATTGATATGTCAGTCCAAAAGGGCTTGAATCGTACTCTTGATTGGCTAGTCCAGGTTTTGGCCTTTGTCAGGTAATAAGAGGCTCAAGCAGGTCTCACACACATGCACATTTCCACATACATGCACATGTATCATGTTAATACACATATGCATTTTATGCATATGCACACATATGAACATGTGTATGCTTGTTTATACATTTGCATGTGTGTATATTTATTTAAAGCTCAGAAACTACTGAATACTAGCAATGACATTAAAACATCCACACCAATGTGAAGTTTTCTTCTTCTGAAGTGTTTTTGAAAGAAGAAATATAGCAAATCCTCATTCATTCAGGCCAATACAGGCAAAGAACATTCTGAAGTAGTGGGGAGAAATTGGATTATGGGATATTTTTTAAAAGAAATACAGTTTGATTGCCTTCACACATATAGACCATATATACCAAACTAGTGAAGAGTTGCCCAGTAGAGTCCCTAGGAAATCTGCTTTTCATAAATACACAGCAGTGATTTGTAATGAGTATATCAATTGCTTGCATAAAAATATTACTTCTAAAGTTGTCTGAGGGCCCTAGAAAATAGTTGAATCGCTTAAGTGGTCTAAATAGCTTATTCTCATCTTTATTTACACTGGAAATTTACAGACCAAGATCTCTTCTTCAAAGATAGTATAGAAGTAAACTCAAGCCCACACAAATTCTGAATTAAATGGAGTCTGCAGTAATGTGGCTTTACTCTAAAGATGACCCTTCTAAGAGAAACAAGATGATAAAAAAAATTTATTTTATACCAAGGATCAAGAATTGATAGGTCAGGAAGAGGAACATCCATTTGGGACTACCCTTTTCTAGCCTGAGGTCCATTTTTAAAACCAAAAATATTTTAGAGCTCCTCTCTCCCCACCGCCCCAACCCATTCTCCAAATTGACAGGATTTGCACTATGTGCACTGGACATGTAATTTCATTAATCAAAACAATGTCCACACACATTTGAAAAATAGTTATATACCTAAGCATGAGACATTCTTTCAGTCTACAAAAGGGGTGGTCAGTCATTCAACCACCATATAAGTACTTACTATGTACATGCCCAGCACTGTGCTAAGCCCATGGAATACAAATACAATCAATAAGAAAGATCCTGACCTGAAGAAGTTTGTATTCTAATGAGGGCAGACAATACATAAAAGGAAGCTGATAAAGGGGAGGGGAGATGAGGGAGGAAAAGCCAGAGGAGAAAGTCTGAAGTAAAGCCTAGAGAGGAATAATACATGACAGGAGATTCTGGGAGAAGCCAAGGAATCAAAGGGAAATGTCTAGGGGAAGGGCTTGGTTCTAATGTGTGAAACTCCAGAGTTTGAGGGAGGATTCTAGATAAAGAGCTGTGGCATGGTTGGGAGGGTGGGGCTATAATACAGACTGGAGAGAAGTCTTCAGTATTCATAGATTGCATTTATCGTCCGGAGTTAAAGTGCTTGGTGTATATGAAGTTTAGTGGATCTACTGAAATTGCTGTCTCAACCCATAGGTTGGGAACTTGTGACTGATACACATACCACTAAACATAAAATATATTCAAGATAATTTCAGAGGGAGGTATAGCTCTAAGGCAAAGGGAGGACAGTTTTTGGCAAGAAAATAAAGACACAATAGAATGGATCTGGAAGAATGAGAAATAGAAAGTAGAAAGATGGAGTTGAAAAGAATGGATCTGAAGAACCAAGGAGCAAAGCTCAGGGAAAGGAGTTTCAGACCTGATAGTCTATGCCTCACAGTAACTAGGATATAAAATTTGGCCTTATGTTATCATGTCCTTCACGAGGGCAAATTGATTTTATTATAATCTGTGAAAAAGTGGTATTGTGCAAAATGACAGAGCAAAAGCCCAGTCCCAGGCCCTGCCTTATGTAGGAAGAGGTGAGTAGACTGCCCAGGCAAAGTTGATTATAGAAGGAGGAAGCATGTTTAAGGTACACATCCTCAACCGGGTCAGGTCTGTCATTAATAAGAGCCTAGAACCAGGTCCTTAGATGCCATCTAATTCAACCTTCTCCTTTTATAGTTGAGCTAACTGAGGGGCGAGGAAGTTAAATGATTTGCCATAGGTCACACAACTAGTGAGGAAAGCTCTTTATAATTATAAAACACCATATACATTTGGTGGTAGTGAAGAACAGTAACCTAGACAAGCATAGCTAATGTGCATCCCCATTTTAAGTTTTAATTAAAATTCTTAATTGCTCTCAGCTTGATTTGTATTAGGTCTGGAATTATTTGTTTTAAGCCTTAGTAGGCCTCAAGGACTATGCTAATTAGTTTCATGTTACAGAATATTCATTTAGTTTGAGTCATCTTTACTTCCAAACCTAAGTCTCTACATAATATTTTGACATATTTTAATGCCATGACCAGCCTCCCAGTCACTCAACTAAAACCTCAGAATCACCTGTTCTTTTCTCTCTTTCACCAAAGCTAAAATGTAGTCTCTCCCAACTCTACTGCTATAGAAAAACCCTTTCCTATCTCCAAAGCCCAAATCAATTGTCAAATTTTCCATCATCTATTTTCATTTTTCTATGTAATGGTTTTACCATGAGATGCAACATGGTAGTAGAGAACCTGACTTTACTACTTCTTACTGTGTGACCTTGGACAAGTAATTTGATCATTAGACTTCAGTGATCTACTCTGTAAAATAAACAGGTTGGAATACAAATAACCTCTCAGGACCCTTCCAGCTTTAAATGTGTTATCCCAAGATCCTTGATTGCCACCACCCTCTAAAAGTGACCTCTCCATCCTCAAATTTTCCTAACACATAGCCTTGCCTTTACACTTATCTCACTTGTCCTTAGATCATAATATTTGTGTATACACTATTTCTCTCTATTGCACAATAAACTCTGACAAAACATCTCTCTTCATGTTCTTAGGATTAACATAGTATTGCACATACTGTGAACAGTTAGATGTGTTGCTTTTTTTTGAGCTGAATTTACTGAATTTGATTCTTTTTCTGACATAGAATAGGATTTTTACATGTACAAAGGAAAAATAATGCTTTTTCATGCACCCTGCTGCAGTTTCCCCCTTTTTCCCCTTGACCTGGGTTACCTTAGGAGTAATGCTTAGGTTTCTGCAGCAAAGAATCACCAAGAGCCTTCACTCATTCAAGGGTTACACTTGAATTGGGGGTAGGGGAAGAGGAGACAGACAGAAAAAAAAGAGAAACAGAGACAAAGAGAGACAGCTAGGGGTGGAAGCAAGATGGCAGAGTAAAAGCAAGGATTTGTTTGAACTCTCCTCCAAATACCTATAAAATGACTCTAAACAAATTCTAGAGCAGCAGAACTCATAAAATGACAGAATAAAACAAATTTCCAGCCCAAGACAACCTGAAAGGTCTACAGTAAAGGTCATTTGCCCCAGTCTGAGAGGAGCGTAGTGTAGCTCAAAATGCATCAAAGGCACCAGCAAACCTGCAGGAAGCCTTAGGGGATGGAATCACTGGTAGCTGTAGCAGTTTCCAGACTTCTCAACCTATGAACACCAAAGACAACTCAGAAGAAGCAATACCAGATATTAAAATGTGTTTTAAAGCAGCAATCATCAAAACTACTTGGTACTGGCTAAGAAACAGAGTGGTGGGTCAGTAGAAAAGGTTAGGTACACAAGATGCAGAAATCAATTACTACAGCAATCTACTTTTTGATAAACCTAAAAAGTCCAGCTTCTGGGTTAAGAACTCATTATTTCACAAAAAATTCTGGGAAAACTGGAAAACAGTGTTGCAGAAACTGGGCATGAACCAATGTCTTACACTGTATATCAAAATAAAGTCAAAATGGTTTCACGATTTAGATATAAAGGCAGATACTATAAGCAATTTGGGAGAGCAAGGAATAGTTTAACTGTCAGATTTATAGAGAAAGGAAGAACTTATGACCAAATAAGAGAAAGAGAGCATTACAAAATGCAAAATGGATAATTTTGATTACATTAAATTGAAAAGTTTCTGTACAAACAAAGTTAATACAACAAAGATTAGGAAGGGAGCAGAAAATTGGGAAAGAATTTTTACAAAATTATCTCTGATAAAGGCCTCATCTCTAAAATATATAGGGAATCGAGTAAAATTTATAGGAATACATGTCATTCCCCAATCGACAGATGGTCAAAGGATACGAACAGGCAGTTTTCAGAGGAAGAAATTAAAGATATCTATAGTCGTATAAAAAAAGCTCTAAATCACTATTGTTTAGAGAAATGCAAATCAAAACAACTCTTAGGTACCAAATCTCTCCTGTCAGATTGGCTAACATGACAAAACAGGAAAATCATAAATGTTGGAGAAGATGTGGGAAAATAGAAATACCATTCCATTTTTGGTGGAGTTGTGAACCAGCCATTCTGGAGAGGAATTTGGAGCTATGCCCAAAGGGGTATAAAAATGTTCATACTTTTGACCCAGCAATACCACTTCCAGGGCTATATCCCAAAGAGATCATACAAGTGGGAAAAGGACCTCTATGTACAAAATTATTTATAGCAGTTCTTTTTGTGGTGGCAAAGAATTGGAAATCAGGGTGATGCCCATCAGTTGGGGAAAGGCTAAACAAATTGTGGTTTATGGATGTAGTGGAATACTGTTGTGCTATAAGAAATGATGAGCAGGCAGACTTCATAATAACCTGGAAAAACTTATATGATCTGATACTGAATGAGGAGAGCAGAACCAGGAGAACATTATACACAACCACAGATACATGGAATCTGTTATGACTAACTTTGATAGACTTGGCTCTCTTTAGCAATGCAAGGTTCAAAGACAGCTCCAAAAGACTCATGATGGAAAAAGCTATGCACATCCAGAGAAACAACTACAGAGTCTGAATACAGATTGAGGTAAACTATTTCCTCTCTTTTTTTTCTTCTTTTTTGGTTTTGTTTCTTCTTTCTCATGGTTCATTCCATTGGTTATAATTCTTCTTTACAATTTGACTATTGTGTAAATAAGTTTAATGTGAAGATGTATGTAGAACCTATATAAGATTACATGCCATCTTTAGGGGGGAGGGGGAGGGAGAGAGAGAAAATTTGGAACGCAAAAACTCGTGGAACTGAGTGTTATAAACTAAAAATAAAAAAAAAAATTAAAAAGGCAACAAAGAAGGTGAGTAAGAAAGGTCTGTCAGACCTGTGTTAGAGAGAAGTGATCCAGCCACAGTCACAGCCCCAGGGTGATGGCAGTAGCAGTGGCGATTTCCAGAGCTCTTGGCCCACAGATGGTGGGAGGGTTAAGTGGCCAATTGGAGGGAGATTGTAGGGATCTCTTTGATGGTGCTAAGGCAAGATTCTCTTGTTTTCTCATGCTTGGATCTATGTGCTGGGTGGCAGTTCAGGAGTGAGAAGGTAGTACTTGCATGGCATATCTTGTGGCTGCTGTGGAGATGGAATCCTCCTCACAGTTCCAAAGCAGAAAAGAGTGCTTGCGGTCACTCACAGACTAGAGCATAGACAAGGAGAGGAGTAAACACCTCTTCTTTGATCATACCACCTTGGAAGAACTTAAAGTTTGCAAGTCCCTAGAAGTATCTCTGAACACAGCTGCACAAAACCCCTGAAGTTTGGGACAGTACACTTTCCACACTGGAAGCAGAGTCATACCTTAGCAAAGAGTTAAAAATCAAGTAATTGTCTGGGAAAATGAGCAAGCGCTGAGAAAAACTCAGACTATAGAATAGTACTTTGGTGACAAAGAAGATAAAAATATACAACCAGAAGAAGGAAACAAAGTCAAATCTCCTACATCCAAAGCCTTGAAGAAAAATATGAATTGATTGGAGGTCATAGAAGAGTTCATAAAGGATTTTGAAAATCAAGTAAGAGAAGTAGAGGAAAAATTCAGAAGAGAAAGGAGAGTGATGCAAGAAAATCATGAAAAATGAGTCAACACCTTGCTAAAGGAGACCCTGAAATAATACTGAAGAAAGTAACATCCGAAAAAGTAGACTAAACCCAAATGGCAAAAGATTTCCAAAAAGCCAATGAGAATAATGCCTTAAATAGCAGACTTGGCCAAATGGAAAAAGAAGTCCAAAAGCTCACTGAAGAAAATAATTCCTTAAAAATTAGAATGGAGTAAATGGAAGCTAATGACCCTATGAGAAATCAAAATATCATAAAACGAAACCAAAACAATCAAAAAATAGAAGACAATGTGAAATATCTCATTGGAAAAACAACGCACTTTGAAAATAGATCCAGAAGAAATCATTTTAAAAGTATTTGACTACCTGAAAGCCATGATCAAAAAGTGCCTAGACATTATCTTTCAAGAAATTATCAAGGAAAACTGCTCTGATATTCTAGAACCAGGGAGTAAAACAGGAATTTAAAGAATCCACTGGTCACTTCCTGAAAGAGATCCCAAAAAGAACATTCTGAGGAATATGGTAGCTAAATTCCAGAGTTTCCAGGTCGAGGAGAAAATATTCCATGCAGCCACAAAGAAATAATTGGAGTGTTATGGAAACACAATCAGAATAACATGAGATTTAACAGCTTCTAAATTAAGGGACTTGGAATATGATATTCTGCAAGTCAAAGAAGCTAGATTTACAACCAAGAATCATCTACCCAGAAAAATTGAGTATAATCCTTCAGGGGAAAAATAGACATTCACTGAAATAGAGGACTTTCAAGAATTCTTAATGAAAAGACCAGAGCTGAGTAGAAAATTTTACTTCCAAATACAAGACTCAAGAGAAACATGAAAAGATACGTGGGAAAGAGAAATCATAATGGATTTATTAAAATTGAAGTATTTACATTCCTACATGGAAAGATGATACTTATAACTCATGAGTCCTTTTTCAGAAATAGGGTAGTTGGAGGAAATATACATATGTATACACACATATATTTGTATGTGTGAGTATATGTGCATGTGTATATGTATACAGGATTATATACATATATGTGTATATATTTACATACATATACATGTGTTGTTAAGCAAAATTGTCTCCTTAGCATGGCTTTTGTTTCTTTTGAGTGGAAGTACTTTCAGCTGTTAAGTGCTAAGCCCCAGGCCCAAAGCCCTATCAGGTGTGAAAGCTGTGTGGGTGTAGATTAATGACTTAAGAGGGGCCAACTGGGGAACCAATGGTCTCTGGTGGTTGAGGTGGGGCTTGAGAACGCCAGAGGCTCTGCTGCAAGGAAAGGAGAGCCAAGAGACAACTACAGCAGAAGTGGAAGCTGCTGCGGAAGCCGGAACCTGCGGAAGCCGGAAGCTGC
>JAQQSZ010001890.1:0-14930 GCA_028646595.1 Phalanger gymnotis | reverse complement strand
GGGTTTCCACAGCTCTAGAATTTGTTCAGAGCCATTTTTACAGGTGTTTGGAGAGATTTGGGGGAGAGCTTAAGGAAGTCTCTGCTTTTCAGCTGCCATCTTGGCTCTGCTCCATCCTGACATTTCTTTAAATGATCAAAATGTGTTGCTGTTTCTTCTCCTGCCTTGCACCTCTAAACTCTATCCTTTGTCTTTATCATAACATCCAATCCCTTAAAGACCTCCATGTTTATACAGGGAGATATTTTCTGGTTACTTTCTTTGTGATGCTGTCTGATTAAATGTTTCTATCTGACCTAATAGGTACTCTCGTTGGTTGGTAAAAATAAGCATATCACCAGAAGTTCATCAGCTTGTGGTTTTGAGTAGGCATTGACATACTTTTCCAATGGGCCCAGGTAAAAGAATCATGTAAATAATAATGATAACCTGAATTTCTATAGCATTTTACAATTTCCAAAGCACTTTTAGGTTCAATCCTTACAAATCTAACAAGGTAGGCAAAAACAGGTACTGGTATCATTTTTTTCATGGAGAAACAGGCTCAGATAGTTAATTGGTTTTGCCCAAAGTAACCCAGTTAAATGAAATAGAGCTTGATAAATATTGACAGACGAGATAACTTTGTATTTGGCCAGTACAGTGACTGGTACATAGCAGGATTTAATAAATTTTTACTAGTTGATTACTGACTTATCACATTGGCTTTTTGAAAATGCCTCAAAAATATTTTAAAAGTTTAAAAAAAAAAGAAGTAAAAGTACCTGGCCTTTTCTCTATATAACTCATTTATTTAGAAAACCCTTAATAAAATTAATATTATAAAAGTAAATTTTATCTTAGCTGCTGTCCCAATCACCACAAACTGCAACATTTAAAAGCTCTTTTTAAATCTCCAATTAATTCAGATACTGACCATATCACCACAATTCTCCATCAAATCCATAAGACACTTCATAATTTTACTTTCTTATTTCATGAATTTTTGCCACCTTTGTCCTTTTGGGAAAAAAAAATGAATATTGTACCTGAGGCGTCCATCTAAATGCGCCACTGATCCTGGGGAAAGAGTATGAATAAATATCCCAGAGATGCACTGGAAGTAAGGGATACTGCATAAGCCAATTCCCAAGCCTACTCCAGCCTCTAGAAAGGAAAATGTAGAATATTAGTGATAAATTAACCAAATGTTAGACTATTTTTGGTGCAATGTATACCAGAAGCATGCTGATGGTATAAAGCTTTCTTTATTCCTGTCCTAATACTTCTAGTCTTTGACTAGATCAGTGGTTCTTAAAGTATGGTATGGGTTCCCTTTGGGATTCCCAAGATGCATCTAGGGGTTACACAAGATCAAAACTATTTTCATAATAATAAGAGCTTTGATTTATAATATAGTAAATATATACATAGTCTGCATAAATGAAAGCTCTTTGGTCATGAGGGAGGGGGAATCCTTAATAGTGTTCGAGAGTATAATGAAGTCTTAAGGCCAAAATGTTTAAGAACTGCTGGACTAGATTATGAGGAGCAATATGTCTTTCAGAATAAATTCGCTCTGAGAGCTCTAAATGTCCATGTTGATTTCCATCATTTGCACAACCTAATTGTATTATTCATTTATTTATTCTATCATTTATTCATTTAATAGTGCCTGGCACATTGTATATACTTAATAAATGTTCTATTTATCTCTATATCTATCTCTCTCCTTTTCTACATACTATATATCTGTCAATAAACATTGATTATCTTTCTCCTTATGGGCTAAGCTCTATGTTCTGCTTTGTGAAGGTTAAAAAGATTTATTAGACATGGTCTCTGCCTTCAAGGATCTTATAATCTAGAGAGCAGAATAGGATATATACATATATATATATACACATACATAATATATTTATACATACATATGTACACATATATGCATGTATATTTATATATGTGCATGTGTGTATACATACACACACAAACAACTATCAGAAAGAAAGCAATGTTTCATGAGAGAAATATAAAGAGTAATAGGAGCTTAGACAAGGAACAGGTCACTTCTGACTGATGAAGCCAGGGAAGATTTCCTAGAAAAGATACCCTTTGTGAGATATATAGGTATATGTATCTGTATCTGTATCTGTATCTATATGTAAGTATATACATAATTAAATTTTAATTCTTGCATTTTAAATATTTATATGCACACAAACATATATGTGCACATACATAGATTCACATACATGTTACCATAGAGAAAAGATGGCCTTTGTACTGAGCTCTCTCTGTCTCTCTCTCTCTGTGTCTCTGTCTCTGTCTCTGTCTCTCTGTCTCTCTCTCTGTCTCTACGAGAAAGAAAGGGAGCTCAGCACTGCATCATAACATGGATAACAAAATGCTCAAGTAGCATTACTAGAATTCAGATCTCTGGAGGCTGGGAGAGTCCCATAAATATCTATGTCTGGACTTGAAGATATCCATCTATGTCTAGACTTGAAGATGCTTATCACTGTTCAAGCACAGCACCAGAAGTTTTTTTGTGTAGAGAGGTGTTGAGAGGGGTAAGGGGGAGAACTGAGTGATAGTGAAATAAAATCGGTTGATACCTTGTGTTTTTCTATTTTTGCTGTGCTTTCTTCAAATAAAAAGCTGAAATTTCTGTGAAAGTCAGTGATCCGGTGATGATAGGATAGTGCCCCTCAGAGCAAAGCCAGGAGCTCGTACCTTTCTTTAAAGAAACTTCCATTATGATCCTATCATTGGGCTTGGCAGTGTTGCCTGAGAAGGATGAGTTTTCCAGACCAAAAGAACTGTTTTCCTTGGTGATGCAGGTACTCGAACTCAGTGAACGGCACAGTTGAGGAGAAAAGTAGTTGGACGCTGAATGGGGAGCACTCAGGCTGGTCCTGACTGTGAGAGTGAGAAGCCCTCTTTTGGCTTGCTATAAAAAGAAAATATGATATTACAAAACATTGCCAAAAACTCAGGAATTCAAATTAATCAGAAGAGATCTTCACCCGACAGTTAAAAGTCTGAATCATGTGAGATATAGATACTTGGTCCCACCACCACCTATCAAATATTTTCCATCTTTCAAGACTTATTGCAGAATGGTCAAGGTCAAATGCCATGTCCTTCATTAAGCCTTCTCTAATTCTTCTCAGAAAGGAGTAATTCTACTCTCCTCTACCCACCCATAGAAATTGGTTCACATTTTTTTTATGGTGCTTAGCATTGCCATATATTTACAAACCATTTCCACTAGGAAGTTGTCATTTCTCTGAGGACAGGACTCTATTTGGTTCATCTTTGTGATCCCAGTGCCTTGCACAACACTCAAAAACTAATTGTTGAATTAATAAATTCATGTAGGAAGAATACCGTGAACTAGAGGGTTACCTAGTAGCAATTACTATAAGATCTGCTTTAATGAATATGTAAAACTGATATGTAATTAGCATATGAATTGCTTCTTTACAAATGAGTGCTTCTAAAATTCTTAAAACTTTTAGATTAAGTAATTTACACATTTACCCTACAATCTTGCTTAATAGCATTAGTTTTCTTAGCAGTCTTCTTTTAAAGCAAAATTAATCTTTGGCTAAACTGATTTAATCATCGTAAATTCTAGATTAGTGGAAATTGAATGAATGAGTGTGTGTATGTGTGCGTGTGTGTGCGAGCGCTTTAATACACATCTAGGAAACTAGACACTTCTGCATTCCAAAGAAACCATACAATAAGATAGGGTCACCTTGAATTTCTGCAAAGCATCATTATGTGTTAATCCATCCATTGATTCTCCATTGAGTTCCAGAATCTCATCCCCTGTTTGATTAAGGGGAAATTGAAGAAAATTATTACCTAATCCAAAGACATTAGAATTCAAGAAATATATACGGGACTATAAAGATGCTATTGTATCTGAAACTCTATTTTCATTTAGACAAAGTTACTAGGCTATTTTGGACATGCATATATACTAAATGATTTATAATTCAGAACTTGTATCCAGGGTGCTGAAAATTCCTGCTAAATGAGGATCATACAATTCCATCTTTTGCGTATTTTGGACTATGTGACAATCCATCCAGATTCAAAAAAAGATGGGTAAGTTACACTTCAGTAAAGCTATGACAGCACAGCATAATAGAACACTAAATTGGGAGCCAGAAAACCTTGGTTCTAGTCCTAACTCTACAACTTAAAGTACTAGCTATGGAATGTTGGGAAGGGGAAGGGACACACATATATGAAGCACCTACTATGTGCCAGGCACTGTGCTACAGGCTTACGAATATTGTCTCATTTTATCCAAGTTAGTTAATCTCTCTGAGCCTCAATTTCCTCATCTATACAGCTGCAGTGATAATTCCTGGCTGACTGGCTTCTCTTGTGAGGAGCAAATGAGATCATGGATATGAAAGCATGTTGTAAACTATAAAACATTATAATAATGTAAAAGGTTGTTGATATCATTACTTTAGAGAGGAGTATTGAAAAATGAAAATATTTAAATCAAACCATATCCTTAGTGATTTTTTATCAAAACTGATCACCCCAGTGCTCTAGAAGACCGTTTGACCTGATTCTAGTCTAGTCCAGAATTCTATTTCTGATAAGAATAACAGAAATTAACTAGGTTTTCTGCACCAGGAGACAGAAATACTAAGTATTTTAACTCACTGGACATTCCTTTATTTTTTTTCAACAAGGAACTCTAAGAATAAAACATGGTGCAAACTAATATAAATTTTCCCTCAGAGAAGTATAATAAAATCACCAACATAAATAAAACCACTCCATAATCTGTATTGAAAGCAACAACAAATTCTCTAAATTATGACCTCTTAAGAAAATTTATGGGAGTAGCTGGATTCATCAGACATAAAATTAGGCCTCATCTTATGAACAGACCATGTTCCAAAGGTTTGTTTTGTGTTTGGGTGGTTGGAAATCCAAATATATTTTTCCATAGAAACAATCTTATAAATAGCAGTTAGATTCCCAGTCCAATCCACAAAAGCCAAATGTAACCAGTAATATAGCCAAATTGGGTACATTTGCAATGAAAAATAGTGAATAAAACAAAAATCTATGAAATCACCTTTTTTTCTTTGAAATATGATACAATATATTTAAATGTAGGGGGTATGCCTTCCTGATAAAGCCTTCCTTATTCCTGTAAGTCCTTTATGAGTTGTTAAATTCCATTTACAAGGCTAGCTCTTTAACAAGATATGACAACGTCCTTCTTCCACTCCACCCCCAGCTCCCTTGACCCTTTAATAGCAAACACTTTGAGGATGATTGATTTGATACACCTGAGCCCCACCCCTGGAATTTAGCTTTGTCAGGCAAAACAGAGATATAAGGAATAGATAAGCCATTATAGAGATACAGAGAAGAGAGATGCTACCCTCAGTTTTTTTAGAGTGGAATCCTGCAAACTTTTGACTCTTTCTATGGGGAATGATGCAAGATGGCATAGGTAGAAGCAATGGTAGATTGATGAGGAGTTATAAAGCCAAGATAACACTCAAAGCAGCAGCAATGGAGTGTGAGTGAATTCCAAAACAAAGTATAAGCTAGAGCCAAGGAGAAATGAAGGACAGTCATGGTGTGACGAAGTAAACCTCTTCAAGGGTGTTGGGAGCAACGTGGCCTGTGTAAGTCCCAAAGGAAGATGGCTTATCCTTGAGGGCTAGACTCTCTAGAAGAACCAAGGTCTTTCCATTGCAAGATGGTCTCTCACTGTCAATTGGTGCTCCAAATCTGAATACTTGTATAGGTTTCTAGAAGAGATATGGCTCGCCAAAGGAATATATTCCTTAATTCTC
This sequence comes from Phalanger gymnotis, assembly GCA_028646595.1. Lineage (NCBI taxonomy): Eukaryota > Metazoa > Chordata > Mammalia > Diprotodontia > Phalangeridae > Phalanger > Phalanger gymnotis. Next base: position 9,102 of record JAQQSZ010001890.1, on the reverse strand, counting down.
TAGCAAACCAAAATGTTTTCACTTTTTTCTTCTTTGGGTGGAGGAAGGAAGAAGGGGAAAGAAGGATGGAATAATCAATCTTAGAGTAATAAATAGGTCCCTCTGGGAGGTGTAAGCTCTCTGAAAAGGAAGAGATTTGTGTTGATTGCAGTAAAAGTCCTTTACTAATTTATTTGTTGTTTCTGTATGTGCCTGAGTAAAGATGCCTGATCTATATTCAATGTGTTAGCCTGATTGCCAATATTAGAACTGGAGGGTTCTTTACTTATTCTGTAGATACCTAGACATGAGCCAAATCCTGATATTCCCAGGGGAAACCTTGTGTGGGGACAATAGACAAATAGAAAAGTTTGGCAAGCAGCTTCCAAGGTAGATTCTGGCCTGGGTAAACATATAAAAATGTATTGGAATGGACCAATGATGTCATTGGCATAGAAACTCCCAAATGAAGAAACTCCTTGTACCAACACAGGATATTAGCTTCTCTTCAACTTATTTTAGAGTTGCCTAGAACTGAGAGGTTAAGTGATTTGCCCAGGGTCACACAGCTAGTATGTATCATTGGCTGGACTTGAATCCAGACTCTTCTTGTCTCTGAGGACAGCTCTCTATCCACTCTGCCATACTGTCTTATGTATAACACATAAAAACAACTTTTAAATCAATCCCTAGCTTTTAAATAGAGCCAAACTCTTTATGATTGGCCCGATCCCAATCCTGTATTTATGTACAACAGTTGGGAGCTCATATTAGGCAATGTCCCTTCCCCAATACCTCAAACAAATCTCTGGACCCTATTCCTAGAAATCAGAAAGGATGGGAATGAAGAACTTTCCCCTCAAAATTGGAGAGACTGTGAATGGAGGAAAGTGATTAAGCAGTATTCAGCCTGAGGAAGGGCCGTTCATTCCCACCACTCACCCTGGAGAACAAATGTGCTACTAACTCATAAAGAGAATAGAGAAGGGAAGGGTAGAGGTCACGGGGAATATGACTGGGTCCCAAAGACCATCTAGCCAACCTCTGTGTAAAGAACACAAATATTTCAGAGATATAGTGGAACCAAAGTGGGTAGCAATATTATTAGTAGGGAATTTTAGAGAAGATAGAAGGGAGAACAGGAAGGAGATGGCAGCAATTGGTGGAGTGGAGTGATAGGAGGGAAAAACATAGATATGAGGTCCTAGTGGGATCTCCATTCCTGACCAAGGGATACATGCAAGATTGTCACATGTCAGTGAACAGTGGCCTACACAGATGACATAATCAATTGGGCAACTCACATGTAGAATTCCAAGCTGAAATATGTTCCTTTTGCTTACCCTATACTTATATTTTATGATAAATACTATTCTTAGTCTGAAGAATTTAAATAGATCTTGAGCATTAAGTCTCTCCATTGGCCTAATGCCTGTTTTTTTTTTACCTTTGTTTTTTTAATCTCCACAATTTTTCTTCACATAGATCATTATTGGAAAAAATCCTACCTTCTTGTAGCCTTCCATCTGCAGCAGCTGCTCCTCCAGCAAAGATTGTTTTGACATAGATACCAATAGGGCCATAGATGCTGTCCTTTCCACCAACAATACTAAAGCCCAATCCCTAAAGAAAGGAAGGGGAAGGGTTGTGTTTATAATTTGTGTTATGTCAGTAGAAGCACAGATTCTTAAAAGTTGGACATGCCTTTTGTGGTCATCCAGTCCACTATCAGATTTTAATATGAGTCTCTCTATAAAATTCCCAACAAGTCATCATCCATTTTTTGCTTGAATACTTCCAATTAAACCCTCTACCTCCCCAGACAGTCCTTTGAATTTTTTTGGAAAGACTTAATTGTTAGGAAGTTTTTTATTTACTTGAAGTCTATATTTGTACTTCTTTGCAAATTTCATCCATGGCTTCTGTGTCTACGTTCTGGGGCCAAGAAAAAGAAGTCTATTACCTCTTCCCTCAAATACTTAGTGGCAGCTAGCATGTCCCCCTCAAACTAGCTGGTATGTGTGTGTGTGTGTGTGTGTATCTGTGTGTGTGTGTATATCTGTGTGTGTGTATGCGTGCATGCACATACACATACTATGTAGTTAGCCTTATACCTGTGCACCTGCACCCATCTGGCTTAACAGAAGAAAATAAAATACATTTTCATATTTTTCAAGTGAGGAAATTGAAGCTTAGGGAATTTAATCTGTTCAGTCATCCTCTAACTAAATAAGTGTCAGGCCTAGGATTTGAATGCTGGCCTTTGTATTCTAAAGCTAGTACCATTTCCACAACACAAAATTATCTTTCAGCAATTTAAATTTATTCATTTGAAAAACAACTTTTTAATTATTTAATTTATGTATGTAATTTCTTTATGTATGTAGCCAATCAATAAACATTTACTAAGCACTTACTCTGTATAGTAAGTGCAGGGGATACACAGAAAGCCAAAAGACTGCCCATGCTCTCAGTATATAATATATGTGGAATATGTCTACATATGTGACATATCATAAACAAAAGCTCTAAGCTCCATCTCCTCCCCAAAGTTGGGGTAAAGCTCATTTAGTCCTCAAGAAAGATGTCGGTTTGCTGCCAGACAGAAAAGACCTTGTTTATGTCGCTGGCGTTATTTTTAAGACATGACTACATAAAAACACAACCCTTTCTGAAACTGTAATGGGAAGCATGTATACAGTCATTATTATCATGACTAATTTATTGGATAATTTTTAATGAAAAATTACCTTTCAAACAAGAAATATATACACACATATACATATTTTAATTACAATGATGTGCTTTCTCATGGAAGCAGTGTGGCAAGAGAAAGTAGCAGTGAAGTAGATGTTATGACAACTGGGTTGTAATCTTTACTCTGGCCTCTGCAGGCTATATGACTTCAGGCAATTTACTTTATCTCTCTCACCATTAGTGTCCTCAATTGTAAAAGTAAATTCAATTCAATAAACATTTATTAAGCACCTACTGTGTGCCAGGTATGGTGATAAGTCCTGGGGATACAAAAAGAAGCAAAATGAAGTCCCTGCCCTACAGAGCTTATAATCTAGTGAAGAGGACAACATGCAAACAAATATATACAAAGCAACCTAAATACAGGAAATAAAAAACAGAGGGAAGAAAACAAAACAAACAAAAACCCAAATGTTTCCTTCTTCTTAATTCAGTTGAGGACTAAACCTAAGAAACCATCTCTAGTATAGAAGCACTGTTGTGAATTCATCAACTTCCCATTATAATCCCTCTTTATAGTCTACCCGAGGCACCCAAGGTTTTGCTTTGGGGGAAAAATACAGAAACATGGAATTTCAGAACTAGGAGAAACTTTGGAGCTCATCTAGCCCATATAATTGGTTGTTATTTTTTTTCTCCAACTAGCAAATATCCATTTCTTACCTTGGCCTGGCCCTTCATCAACACAATGTTAGAAATGACAGAAGCCTGCAAGCCAGCTGGTGGCTGTGTGAGCTGGGCTGTGCTAAGTGACCGAGAAGGTCTTGAAATTGCCTGCAAACAAAAATGAAGGGTAAGTAAGAGGCAGGAGGTCATCAACTCAAGAGAACAATAAATAGTAAGTCTGGTTCAAATTAGCAAAAGATTTGAGTTGTAGGTGATGATAATGATGGTGGTAGGAGTGGTGATTTTACTTTCTAGTACACATACATAGCATACAGTCTTCAAAGAATTTAAGTTATTGATTAAAACAATGCTTTAATATAGAGTCAGAGGATCATAAAGCACACCCTGGGCTCTAATGTGTGAGCTTTTGCCTTGTTCTGCCCAGAACCAAACCTACATGTCACTTCCCATCCATTTCCAAAGCATGTCACCTGAACTCTGGCTATTATCATCGTCTTCTAACTGGAACTTTGGGTTCTGATATGGGGACCCCATGCTCTGATAGGTAAATAGCTTTTGCCTTGTCTTGCCTGGTACTATATCTGAACATCATTTGCCAGCCATTTTCAAATTATGATGCTGTGCAAATTTCCTCTTTCCTTCCACCATCTTTCTGGCTCCTGTTTGGGTATTTTGTTCCACCATTAGAATATAGCATAAGCTTCTTGAGGGCAGGAACTATCTTGCTTTCTTGCATGTATTTCCTTATGATGTAATATAATGCCTGGAACATAGTAAATGCTTAATAAATGTTTTAGTATTTAGTATTGCTTACCTCATACTTACATTTTATGATAAATACTATTCTTAGTCTGAAGAATTTAAATAGATCTTAAACATTGTTTCTCCATTGACCTAATGCCTGTTTATGTTGGTTTTTTTTTTTTTTGCTTTTTGCTTTTTTAAAATCATTTCATCATTCATCTAGAGCTGTAAGGTCCCTCAAATCCCATCTGGTACAACCCTATCATTTAGGATTTGTCTGTCTTTATGTGTATTTATTTGTATTTATATACATATATATGTATATATGGGGATATATACATATAGATTTGTTTGCTTACAGAAATACACATACAGGCTGCCCCAGAAGTATTAGAGTACATATATATATAAACATACAGCTATATGTAAATAATAAATCCTTTCCAGTTTGGTAGTATTCAAGTACTGGCTTTTTTTTTTCTTTGTAGCCAATCTCAAACCCCACTGCCTCTTACAGTGCTTAGCCCAGGACCTGAAACAAAGTAGGTGTTTCATAAATGCTTGTTGGTTGTTGATGAAACTATGCATCTGATTCCTTAAGTTCAGCCTAGCTAAATTTATAGTTTCGTCACTGAAAAGTTGGCCTGGACCAGATCCAGTCTTTATCCCTATTCAAGGCTCTCCATAATCTAGCTCCAATGTTTCCAGTTTCATCCAACCTAATCCCTCTGTCTTGTAGTCAGACTGAAAACAAAACGCCCTGTTATACTGACCTTTCCAATCTGCATACCTTTACTCCCTGTACTCCATACCATGAATGCTCTCCCCTGTCCAATTTCCGTGTGCTGATTCTTTTTCTTCCCTAAAGACTCAACTACGATGCCATCTTTTCCATGAAGACTTCCTTTTCCATGAAGACTTCTTGGATTTGCTTCACCAACCCACTGACAATGAATCTGAAAGTGACCTTTCCCCCCTTAACCATTAGACTGTAAACTCCATTAGAGCAATGTTTTGAGTTCTATCTAATTTTGTATCATCAGGTATGGTGTCTTGTATGCAGTAGGCACATAAAAATGATTGCTGAATTGAATAAATATTCAAAATTTGATTTCTGTGCAATTTGCACCCAGAAATTTTTACAGGTTACTGTTTGCCATAGACCACATTCAATTATAGGGGATTGAAGTTACTATAACAAGTCACAGAATATATCAAGAAAACTTGAAAACAAAACTCTAAAGCAATTTACTTGTGATACCCTTACAATATAATTTCTATTATTATCTCATCATGGCTGGCTTAGTTTTTTTAAAAAAACTTTAATGTTTTTTTCTTATATTACAAATATTTAGAGTTTACTCCCACTCCATAAGAGTGTAACAAAGGAAAACAGTTAAGGAAAACTAATAACACAATAAATCTATCTGTTTCTCTATTTTTAAAAATTAGCATAAATGCATAGGGAGGAAATGAGAAAAAAAGAAAAACAAATTTCATTTAACAAATATGCATAGTCAAGCAAAATGCATTCCCTCAACAGTTTTATACAAATACCTATATCTATCCATCTATCCATGTCATTCATATGTCATCTTCTGTAGTCTAAATCCATCACCTCTTTGTAATGGATAACATCTTTCATTATCAGTTCATCATGGATGTTTATTGTATCGATCATACATTTTATAGCTTTCAAAGTTGTTTTTTTTTTTCAGGGCTGTCGTTACATAAATTTTTCTTCTGGTTCTGCTCACTTCAGTCTTCATCAATTTATAACATTGCTCATTTTTATGATGTTGATCTTATGTTCTTAACTTCTAAACTGTTCTTTTGGTTCTACTTACTTCACCCTGCATCAGTTCACATAGATTTTTTATGTCTTTTTAAAATCATTTGACATCATTGATTTCCTCATTTTTTATAGCATAATAGTATTCCATCACATTCATATACCACAACTTATTCATTCAGTTCTTGATGGATAGCCATTGCCTTAGTTTTCCATTTTTTTTTTGCTTTCACAGAAAGAACTGCTGTAAATATTTTTGTGTATAAAAGACGTTCTCTTCTTCCTCTCATCTATTTTGGCTATAGGATTAGGAGTGCTAAGGGTCAAAAGTCAAACTGTTTAGTAACTAATTTGTGTACAATTTCAAATTGCTTTTCAGATTGATTATATCCATTTATGGGGTCACCAAAAGTGTGTCAATGTACCTGTTTTCCCACAGCCACTCCATCATCTGTCATTTTCCTTTTTTGGTTATCTTTGCCACTCTGATGGCTGTGAGGTAAAAAATCTCAGAATTACTTTAATTTGCATTTCTCTAAATAGTAGCACTTTAAAGCATATTCATATGCTATTGATTATCTGGGTTTCTTTCCTTGTAAACTATCTATTTATATCCTTAGACCATTTATTAATTGGAAGAATGTCTCTTTTTCTTATAAATTTGAACCAGTTTCTTATATATCTTAGCAATGAGACCTTTCTCAGAGAAACTTGCTTCAAAGGTTTGGGGTTTTTCTTGTTGTTTCTCTTTTGATCTTAGCTTTATTGAATTTGCACACAAATTTTTAATTTTATGCAATCAAAATTATCCATTCTGTCTTCTGTGATCTTCTCTATCCCTTGTTCGGTTACAAACTTTTCTCCTATTGATAGATCTGAAAGGCAATTTTTACCACATTTCTCCAACATGCTTATGAGATCACTTTTAATTTGTAGGTGATGTACCCATTTGGAATTTAGCTTTGTATAAGGTATGAGGTATTGGTCTAAATTTAATTTCTTCCATATTGCTGTGCAAACTTGTCCCAAAATTTTGGGGTTTTTTGATCAGTTTCTACTAACTTATACTAATAAAAAAAATGAGTACATATTTAAGTTCAAGAAGAACCACGTCACAGTGGAAAGAGAGAATAAGAAGAGGTGTCAGGAAACTTGGCTCTGCTAGCTCCGTAACTTTGGACAAGTCACCTAGTTTCATTGAACCTCAGTTGTTTCACCTGTGAAATAGGACTAATACAATATGCTTTGCCTCCATCATAGACCTATTGTGATTATTAAATGAGACAATGTAGATAAAAGCACTCTGAAAGCTGTAAACCTTAAGCAATAATGATTATTAGTGCCCCAAACTGAGGATTCATGAGGTGACTATAAAGCTTTTAAGTCACACTTGACCTCAGTTCCAAATCTGTAGAGATCTCCTTATGTAACTAAGCAGAACAGATGCACAAAACAAGGCCGTGTGGGGCCCATGCTGGGGTTCAGTTTCTGCATTTCCTGGGTGAGTGGGCAATGATATAAATAAGCAGGATGTAGCAAGAGCATGACAAGAGTTGACTGTTGTTATGATTGGCAGCAGATAGCCAAGCAGTGCTGTCCCCATGACTCCAATCCCATTACCAAGGTATGGATGCCATTCTTAGCCAGCCAGAAGCCAAAAACAGTGAATCTGAAAGTTTGATTTTCCAAGAATCTTAAAGCCCTGATAGCATGTGTTGCAAATTTTGTTCACTTGATTTAAAATGGCTTAACTTTTAGTTTCACAAGTTCTTTTTAAAAATTCATCCGGCATTCAAACAATGTCAGAGCAAGTGAGAGTTCCAACAATGCATTGAAATGAGCATTTATTAAGCACTTACTAAGCAAAGAGCATTGTGAGGATAGGGGAGGGGTGTCAATGTTTGTGTAAGGTAGTCCTAGCCTAGTTGGGTAGGGGAATAGCACGTTAACGCATTGGGGAGGGAAAGATAACTATAATAGATAGCATTACATGATAAGTACATTTGTTGTTATTGAGTCATTTTTTAGTCATTTCTAACTTGTAGTTTTCTTGGCAAAGATAGTGGAGTGATTTGCCCTGATAAGTACTTTAGAGGAATAAAAAAGCAAAAATGCAATAAGATATCTGCTGGGAAAGGTTGCTGCTAACTGAGAAATCATCAAAGAAGCTTCCCAGAGGAGGAAGCACTTGAGCTGGGCTTTAAAAAATAGGTTCAAATTCAACAGCTAGAAGCAAGGAGAGAGGACCTTCCACTTACATAGAACAATCTAAGCAAGGACATAAAGACACGAGTGGTCACAGAACTGATCAAATTTACACCTAGATGGTGCATTGGATAGAGCACTGAGCCTGGAATCATGGAAACCTGAGTTCAAATATAACTTCAGACACTCACTAGCTGCATCAATCTGTAAAAATTTATCAAGTGCCTACTATGTACCAGACACTGTGCTGAGTACTGGAGATATAAAAAGAGTCATTAAACCTCTCCTGGCTTCAGTTTCTTCAGCTATAAATCAAGATCATGATGCCAGCTACCTCCTGGGCTTGCTGCAAAGATCAAAGCAGATGGAGGTGGAGCTAAGATGGCGGCTGGAAAGCAGGGACTAGTATGAGTTCCCTGCCAAGTCCTTCCAAAAACCTATAAAAAATGGCTCTGAACCAATTCTAGAACTGCAGAACCCACAAAATAGCATAGGGAAGCAGGGCTCTAGGCCAGGACAGCCTAGATGATCTCTGGGTAAGGTCTATCCCGCACAGAGCTGGGAGCAGAGCGGGAGTGGAGCTGAGCAGAGCAAAGCCCAGCATGGGCGGCACGGATCGACCACACCAGGAGCCGGGTGGAGCGTACCCTAGTGCCCTGAATCAGTGAACTGCAGCAGTTACCAGACTTCTCAACCCACAAACACCAAGGACAACAGTGAAGGTTAGTGGGAGAAGCTGCTGGGAACTGGGATAGAGTTTGGGGTTCATCCACCGCCCCGGGGTCAGCAGAGGTGGGACAGCTACAGAACTATAGCTGCAGTTGCTTCTGGACCCAGGCCCACCTGGTGGGAGGAATTAAGTGGCAGATCAGAGCAGGAGTGAAGAGCCTGCCAAAGATCTAAGTCCAGTCCAGGTTGGGGGTTCTTGGGGAAGGAGGACTGCTGGTGTGGCAGAGCTGGCACATCCCCCCAGGATTGGAACAAAGAACTCTTTAGTC